>JANHFO010003750.1:670567-683440 GCA_032468095.1 Pareas carinatus
AAGAGGGGGGAAGAAGGAAGAAAGAGAGATTAAGAAGTTATTCATATTTGAGACCCAAAATCAACTAAGAGAATTTTATATCTCCGTTGTTAATAATATTAGTAGCTGTAAATTTACAAGCATTGAAGCTATTGGTCTCGATAATATAGGGAAAGCTGGAAAGTTATGAATGATTGGAATAAAGAGAAATTAAGAATGGATTGATGAAATATAACAGATAAGTAAATATTTGATAGGACTGTAAAAAGATAATGAGGAAAAAAAAGAATGATGAATAAAATAAGGAAAATCAAGTATCTGGATAAAATGTAGTAGAATTTAAAATAAAAATGTGACTTGTGGTAAAATAAAAATAATAAAGTAAAAAAAAGAGAAAAGAAGAAGAGGAGCAGAAGAAAAGAAGAAAAAGGAAGAAGATCAAGAGACGGGAGTAAAGAAGAAGGCAAGGCGGAGAGAAAAAGAAAGCAAGATGTTATATTTGATTGTATAGCGTTACCTTGCCATGATTGTTAAAAACAAATATGAAAAATAAAAAAATTCTCTACCAAAAAAAAGAGTTGGTCCAGCTAACCTTGGCAGCTTTGGCTGATTTTGAAAAACTTAGCAGAATCAGATCAGATTAGTATAAGACACAGTCAGAAAAGTTTTGAGCTGTTGAGAAGTCCAAAAAACATGCTGGAAGCGAGCTGTGGCAAATCACTTCAGTATTGCTGCCAAGAAAATGGACTGGATGTGCTCATGAAGTCTCAAAGAGTTGCACTCAACTTGAAGGTCCATGGAGATCATTCAGGTCATAGTTGTCTCAAAGGTGCTTTTTTAAAAGACAAATGGACTATGCTTTTTCTTTGAAGAAGAAGACGTTTCATTTCTCATCCAAAAAGCTTCATCAGTTTGGATTGATGAAGTTTCTTGGATGAGAAGTGATAGGTCTTCAGCCTCAAGGAATAAGCACAGTTCAGTTGACTTTTGAAAAGGCACCTTTGAGACACTCAACTTGGAAGAAAACTTTAAAAAAGAATTGGCATCTTTTCCACTCATTTTAGAAGAAAGTGCTGAGAGAGGAGATGATAGGTCTGTAAATGCCTTAGAAGACTTCAGATAGAAGAAGGTCAAGTCTTAGTCTCCATCTTTCCTGACATGGAATAATATTTAAGTTATAGGGAGGCAGATTTTGAAAGGGGAACAATAGCAGTTCAGCACTGGGACAAAATACTCAGAAATAATAAGTTTTCCTTCACTTGATGTGTTTAAGTGGAAGCTAGAAGCCGTTCATAAGTGATGCCTTGATTTTAAGTTCCTGCACAGATCCCAGGGGCTGGACTTGATATCCTATAACTCTTCATAGCCCTGCTTTAATGTACATCATCTTCTATGTAACTTACAGAAACAAAGATAGGGGGGAAACTGCTCAGCTGTTACTTAACTCACCATTGGAAAACCCTTTTGAAGAAGGTTAAAAAGGGAAAGCTAACATTCAAGCTCTTGAAAATTCCAATTTTGTAACAAGAGGACCTGGCAGTTTTAAGCAAGAAATGAAAAAAAAAATCTATATCACACAAATGACAATCTTGTTATGTACATAAGCCCAATTTCCAGAAGGAAATGTGAAATAGGAACTATTAGACCATACATTACCCTCAGAGAGAAGATACAAACAAAGGACCTCTGTTAAGAGTAACCATAACAGAATTTGCTTGCAGTAGGTCCAATGTGTGTGTCAGCTTCCTGTTTACATACTATTTATCAACTGCTAACAAGCTGCTCAGAAAGTAAGCTGCACATCCAACATGGGAGGTCATAGGAGAAAAAAAAGTAGAATAACAAATTCTGTCTTAATTCTGGATTGACTGGAAACCTCTGCTTAACCCTGTTTAGGTGAATGGGTACACTGTAATGTGTCTGCTGTATTAAAAGACAGTAGAACATGATGTTGTGACTAAGGTATTGTACTGGGGCCACGAGGACCCAGCTTCAAGTCTATGAGCCTATCATGGCTTCCAGATTTGGAGTTGTCAAGATAAATGAGGTGTGGGGAGGATCCCCAATGCACTGTACTAAATTCCTGCAGGGAAGGCAAGATGAGGA
The DNA here is from genome assembly GCA_032468095.1 of Pareas carinatus. Lineage (NCBI taxonomy): Eukaryota > Metazoa > Chordata > Lepidosauria > Squamata > Pareidae > Pareas > Pareas carinatus. Next base: position 672,653 of record JANHFO010003750.1, read on the forward strand.
ACATATTAACAAAGAAATGAAATAAATAAATATGTATACAACACAAGATATGTCCTCATTCTGGCTTTCAATTTTCAATTGAGGAAATACCTTCTCTGTCCCTGCCCAAGTCAATGGCATTCTTTTCACTGCTTTTGTCTATTTGACTGTTCAGTGGTTTCGGATATTTAGACACATGGATGCTGTTAGCAAAATGAGTTCATAAATAATAATGGCAAGTCCTATTATATAATTGTTCTACTGTCTACATCTTGGTAGCACATGTTTTATGTAATGTGTAAAACTGCAGAATAGTGATTTTCCCCAACACCCTACCCTCCAGATGCATTGAACTATAAAACCTATCATCAGATAGCAGCATCAACAAAAAATTATGAAGGTCACCATTATGTACTTGTTTCCATTGCCTGATACAACTCGTAGCAATTGTGTGATGATACTGTCATACTCAAGTTGTTATTTGTCTCCTACCTCTCTAGCTTATCTAGGAATTCTGGTAGTTGTAGCTCAAATACATCTAGGAAATGGATAGACAGATGGAAGGATGGATCACTGCTTCTGTGTTTCTTTATATTTCAAAAACTCAAAATCAACAATAACCAGAGTTTGAAGCTAGGTGCTGGTTGGTTCCACATATAAAGCTAATTCATAATCTAATTTCCATAATGTGGCTTACTTAATATGTAAATCTAGCCACTACTTATGGTTTGTAAATGATGATTTATGAAATAGTGTCTTGTATTAATCCAATCAACCATGGATTTGTCAACATGGTTAAAAAAGCATGGATAAGTGGGTGCATGCTCCATGGGACCACGTGTGTCCCAGCACTCCTTTATATAACTTGAAGGTGGAGGAACTGAACAATTTTAAGGGACATACCTTTAACAAAATATATGAAAACGCCATTGTAATGTCTGTTTTTAAGCACAGTACCTTTTTTGGAGAAAAAGAAGCACTATTATGTCTAGGACATGGCAGCATCACACAAATCTCTCAGTCAAATGGATTAGTACACTAACACTCAAGTTCTAGCATTTTGAAATGAAGGCGCTGATTACATGCAGAGTTTCTCCATGTCACAAGACTTTTTGCTGCTTTTGCTATCCTAGGAAAAGGCATTTTGTGAGAGGTCTCATACCTCTGAAGCTCTGTCTCTGAAGTCCTGTTAAATTATTGTCATTCAGTTTAAGTTCATATAATGAACTTGGCAAGGCTGGTATTGAAGTGAGCTGATTTCCATCCAGACTCAGACGCTTCAGTTTGATGAGATTCTGTGTCAGAAGAAAGAGGGTCAATAACAATAGCAGAAAAGAAGTTAAGTAATAAACATTCAAATACTCCTGTCCTGCAAATAAGCAAGATAAAGTTCAGTACAGTGGACATGCTCTGAATGTAACCATGGAGCGAGGGACCTGGGGCATGGGACCGGATTATTTGTGGACCATCTCTCCCCACAAGAAAGGAACTGTATTTAACTGCGTGGTGAAATCCAGTAGAAGAGGCATGCTCCAGATTCTCTCTGTCTGGTGAATCCCCAGAAAAGAGTCTTTTCTGTTGCAGTGCCCGCCCCCTGAAACATCACTGCGCCAGAGATTTGCCTTGTCCTGTCCTTGCTGGCCTTTTCTAACATAACACCCTAAAAACCTGGTTTTGCTACTTAGTCCAGGGCTCAAGGTGTGTGACTGAGTCCACCTCTTGGTTAGGTTGCTGTTTGTTGGTTTTATGTCAGCTCCTATATTTGACATTTATTGCTTTTATATGTTTTTGTCTTGTTTTTACTCTCTGCATGGCCATGCAGAGTCATATGTTTGAGCTGGGCAGCCATATAAATTGAATATATAACTAAATCTCTGGTCTAAATGTTGCTTTGCCTGCAATCTTCAGTCTCATTTCATGCCGTGCTAATTTCATATAGGTTAAAGAAATGTCACAGCAAGTGAGACAGAGTGATACGAGATGGCAAGGAATGAGAGAGAAACAGGATAGCAGTGAGAAAGATGGCCTGGCAAAATTACCAAATATTATTTATTTACAGCTGTTACTTACTCATTGGCCATGGCTTCCACTTCTTTCCCCATAGAGTTTCTTCACGTGGGTTTCGTATGCTTGATACAAGAGCCCTTAAATTCACTCCTCCCTGGCATTTTCCCCTTCCATTTCAAATGGCCCTTCCTCTCCGATTACCTTGAAGGCTTCTGGGTGCAGGCCAGTCGATTTCAGCTTGTTCTTGCTGAGATCCAACCATTCCAGATTAGGTAATCCCAAGAAAATTCTAGCTGGGATATTGTTGATTTCATTCTCTGGGGGGGAAAGAGGGAAGTGTGAAAAGAGGGAAGGTTACTGTCTTAATTAGAGACTGTTTGAGTTCTATATAGTCAGGCAGTATTTGATTCCAAAAGAGGATGAATGTGTAAACCCACGGGCAGCAACCCACAAGAACAACCTTCAGCTTTTTTCCTATTGCTGAGCAGAAGGTGCTATTCACTCATCCTCGACCTCCACTGGCACTAAATGAGTTGCCTCTATAGCTGGTCTCTTTTCTGCTTCTACCCTGATTAGGCCCATGCATTGCATGACTGGCAAAGTGATTGGTTGAGTCTTCCAGTTTTCCTGCCCTCCCTCTTTATCCTGTCACCCGCCAGCAGGATAAACATCAGCCAAAAACAGCACTGCACTGGGAACAGGGTGTACCTGATACCAACTGTCCGATGCTTGGTCTGGCCCATTCCTAAAAACTTCATTCTCTCACAAGTTCAATCAGTTGTGACATCCCCACCCACCCCAAAAAATCATAATAATAAAAAATTGAGACTTCCGGCCGACAGCGCGGTGGCGAGGCAGCAGACTCGGGAGGCTCCCGAGCTGAACTACCTGACAGCTTGTAGATTGGGTTGGTTCCGATCCAGGAGTTGACCCTAAAGTTGCCCTGGAGAGGCAACAAAGAGAGGGGATGTTTCACAGTCCCAGAGGAGGTGGCGACTGCCCTGGGACTGGGAAGGGACCCCTCAGAAGATCTGCAACACTGGGCTGCGATCATCGCAGCGTTTAGCCGCAGACCAGCCGCGAAGCAGAAATGGAGCGGCTTGGAAGCAAGCCACCAAAATAAGCCTCAAACCAGCATCTAGCCACCTTGGTGAGTTACTAAAATCCTACTCCAAAAAGACTATTCTACCTGAATAAAAAGATGATTTAAAAAAGGCCTGATGCCCAAAGGAAAGGAAAAAATGACGACTGAGAACAGAAGGGGCTACTTATAAAAAAAAGGAAAGAAAATATTGGACTGAAATAAAGAGTCTAGAAAGGTGAAAATAACTTTTTATTTATACTGAAATTTAATAGATATTATTTCCATATTGTAAGACTAATATACTAATGACACTTATGGAGTCACAAGAAGGTAATTTTAAAGAGATTTTACAAAAGCTGGATGACAGATGTATACTAAAGCCAACGAAAAAAGCTAAATTAAAGAAAAGTTGGATGACTGCGGTATGGATGATAACCACATTGATAAATTGGAAAGAACAGAAGAAAAACAGCAGACTGCTGGAAATGTGATTATTCTTCAGAATAAAAAATTGAAATATCACCCAAAAGTTCAAAGGATGATCAAGGAAAGGTAAAAGGACTTAAAAGGAAGAATATTAATCAACCCAATGAGTGTAATGATAAGTACAGCTGAACAAAGAAACAAACAAAGAGAAGGAATATACAAACCAGTTCGAAAGAAATATAAGATCCCAACAGAAAGATCTGAGAGCTTGGAGGAAAATAAGAAAGGTGAAGAGGAGGAGATTGGGAGATACAGATGCAATACTGGAGAAAAGAATTTGGACAGATAAGAATATCATGAGGAGTTGAACATGAAATGCAGAATTTTATTGGCAATTAGGACATAAGTGATTAATTAAATAACTAAAAATACTTTATAGATTAAAATAAGTTTGTGTAGTGATTTATATAGGATGTTTTATAAAAAGAGAATATATATATATATATATATATATAATGTTTAAGATGTTTCAATATGGATTTGAGGTTTGAAATAGGTTTAACAGAAAAATGATAAATTGGCTGTTGTGTTGTGCAATACACAGAATGATTTACAGATAATATTGTAAATGAGGACTTGAATATGAAAGCTAGAATTTTATTGACAAATTAGGATATTAGTAATTACATGATTAAAAATGGCATATAGAATAAAATAATAAGTTTGATATTGTGTAGTAATTTATATAGGCAGGATGTTTTATAAAAGGAGAAGATACCCAAGGTTTTAATGATAAGTCTGTTACTGTGTTGCGATGTTCAAAAGGGATCAAGAGGACTAAATATAAAAGACGAAAGATTTATACGATCTGAAGAGAAACCAGAGTATAAAAATGATAATTTGTTATTTACATTGGATGATGTATAAGATATGAAATGATTTAAAATGTTTAAGATGTTTAAATTGGAATAGGAGGACAGGATAAGAGACCAAATGAACAGAAATTGAGGATGTTGTAAAAAACATGACTTTATGTAAAACATATAGAAGTTTAAAATTCGTTTGTTTGTTTAAAGTAAAGAACAATGGGGAACTTGATGAAAGACTAAAAGAGCGAAGATATGATATGGAACTAACAACAAAGAAATATTTAGGATGTTTAAAAGTAAATCTAATACAAATATTGTAAAAGTGGAGTAAAACTGATAGAATTACAATCTAGGCTAGCACTGGTAAATCAGGATATAGCCGAGGTGAACATTTATACAAAAGGAAAAAAATGGCTTTCTTATAATATGTGAATTTAAATGTTTAATGGAAGATGGAAGGCATAGATTTAAAATTCTATGAACATGATTGAATAAGTACTGGTGGATGATAGATAATACGTTTATTGGATGCTGATTGGAATATTGAAATACGGGTTTTTATGTTTTGTGTGTTTGTTTTTGCTTGTTGTTAAAAACAACAAAAATTCTTACCAAAAAAAGAAACAAGAAGGACAACAGCCGGTAAGTTGCACCTGAGAGGGAGGGAGGCTCAAGAAGGAAAGCGCTGTGCAAAGGTTCCTTCCCTTTTCGGAGATGCCTTCCTCCTTGAGGAATAGCTCTGTGGCTTGGTGTATACCTGTACATCCAGGTTGGTCACGGGAGGCCAGAGCCACAGCTCAGGCTGGTGTTATGCACGGGTGTCAGGGCCTTGGCAGAGAGCCTGGTCTTGCGACTTTCATCCGCATCTAGATATATCAGAGATGGACGTCAACACTCCACCGGGATAGATTTAAGGCTGCCCCTGGAGTTTATTTGGAAGCCTCCCAGAGGCTCCCCAGGTCTCTCCTCGGGAAGAACCGGTTTGTGGTTGATTCCTGAGCGCAACTCCCAGACTTCACGGCTTGGGACAGAGCAGCAGGGGGAGGGAGAGCGAGGGCGGCTCCGTGCCACACGCTCCCCTGCACCGCTGGCCCAGCCTTCTTCTTCCAGGGGGTGGCAGGGGGTGGCGCTTTGCCCACAGTCCTTCCTAGCCCGGCTAATCTTTGGCTGTCGAGCAAAGGCTGCTTTAATTTGACTGCAGTTTTGGGTTATTATAGGCCGTTTGGATGGGCCACCTGCATTTACACAAACCCTAAAATTACTTCCCGTTTCCCTAATCCTTTCAAAAATTAAACTAACCTAACTAAAAAATTAGTTAGATGAACCCCTTTATGATCATTCTTGATACTGCAGAAATGGGTAGGGGTGTTAAAATTTGCCCAGATCTCCACATGAAATTCAAAAAAATTCTCATAAACATTGAACTCATTCTATCAAAGTTTCGCTCCCAAAATCAACAATTTTGACCAAGTTTAAAAGCTTTCATAAAGTCTTATAGAGATTCTAGGTTCTACATCACACATTAGATGGGCAGTCTCACATATATACACATCAAAGCAAACAAATTGATGAAAAAAGAAAGACATTTTTCACCTTTTACATCTAACAGTTCCATTACATATTTTACTACCTCAGGCTGTAAATGCTGCCAATCCGTCCATATATTGGAAAGAAAGAGCATGGAAAGTGCAGAACGTTTATAGAGGGCGTAAATAATGGTGACAGCTGATCCTTAATGAATAAGCCATAAATTCCTGGATGAACTGAAATTCAAGGTTGTTAAATTTCTGTCAGTTCTTCCATTAGACGTCTGTTCCTTCACCGTTTTTAATATCTCTGTCTCTCTGTCTCTCTGTCTCCCTCTCTCTCTCGTTAGTTGGTTTCAAAGACACAGCTTACCCCTCCTGTGCCCACACAAAAGAAGCAGCAAGAAAGTTAGAACCTCATGTCTTCTGACAAGGAAGAACATATGGGAAAAGGCGGGCATTTTCCAAGCTGCCAGATCATGTGCCTCAACTGAGTGCCACTTTAACAATGGCCGGCTACAAGCAGAGAGTGAAAGCCAATCAGGACATCTACCTGAACTTCTGTGTGCAGCTGTTTCCTCACATGAAAGATCTCCATGTTGGGCAGATAGTTAACTGCTCATGTCTGGTCCTTGAGAGATAAAGATCCTTTCCCCTGAAATCTTATGAAGAGAGACCACTAGGGAATCAGAAACTGGCTGCTGCTCCCCACTCCATCAAGACCCAAGCCAGTCTGTGAGAATGCTGGAAGGACAAACTGCTTGCTGGACTGGTAATAAATAACAGATTGCTAATTTAATAGACCAGGAGTGTAAAACACAAGGCTTGCGGGTCACATCCGGCCCACGGCCTCTTTGTATTCAGTGAGCGGGACCGCCCTGGGGGCGAGTGGGGTGCTCCCTCAGGGCAGCATCGGTGCGGGGGGGCAGTTGTGGGGGCCACAAGGGTGGTGGCAACTGCAGGGGGCAGCCCGCTGCGGTGGTGGCAGTGGTCCTCAATGAAATTGAGTTTGACACTCTTGTACTAAACACTTTTTTAAATAAATAGAACATAGCAAAAATACAGCAAATTCCGAACTTAAGAATTTAAGCTGAATATGTATCTAAACTGGAACAGGTTATTTAATCAATCAAATGTTTGCCTTAATATGAACAACTGAAAACAGGTCGGAGCATGTGCAGACCCCAGGCCAGGTGTGGACTGCATGCATGTGAGCAAGGGAGGAGGTGTGCAAAGCATGAGCCACAGAGGAGGGCTTGGAAATGCAGCGGTGGTGCTGGAGCCTCGGGCTTTCCTTGTCAAGCGCATTCAGGAGAGACAGAGAGAGATTGATTGATTGCTGGGGCATTCCTGCTTGCAGCACGAACAGCCGTGCATGCACAAGGGAGACGCTATGCGGAGAAAACCCGCTGGGCCAGTAGGGCTGAGGTTCTCCTTGCTGCACACCGGATGCCACCAGGCCTCCCTGCCCGCAGCCCTGAGGCCCTCCTTGCCGGCCCTCGCTGCAGCTTGCCTGGCTGCCATTCTGAGTACTGCAGCTTGTCTCTAGGGCAGTGATGGCTAACCTTTGGACAACTGGACAAGTTGCAGCTAATGAATTGCAGCTCATGACATCATCACCTGACGCCGCTACTCTCTGAGCATGTTCAGCTCTGGGGCAATGCTAGGATGACTTGGCCCGAGAGGGGCTCTGCTTGCCGGCTGTGGCACACATGCCATAGGTTCGCCATCACTGCTCTAGGGCCTCTTCATAAGCCAAAGGTTTGCAGCCTGGGGACATCTTGTAATATCAATTTCTAAGAGGCCTACAGCTACATCTAAGAAACTGGTGAAACAGACAAAGAAATGGGGGTCTGAAAATGTACATAAACGGAATAAAGCAGCACTTAAAATAAATCAATATTTCTGCCCATACTTTCCCTGCCAATTCCACGGACCTCAGTTTTCAGACTTCTTGCTACTCCCAGGATGTGCAGCCAACACAGACGGATTCACCCACCTCTCCCTGGAAGAGCCCCGGGACCTGACTGGCCCAGAAAGCATCTGAAGGCTGTCCAATCCCTCCTGATATTACTAGCATTGCTGTTGACGCAGGAGTAGGTGGAAGATTCAAGGGCTAGGGGAGGCTAGAGAGGAAAGAAGGAAATCAGAGAAAAGTACAATGAAAAATGATAATTTATGACTCCTGCATGACACCTGACTCTGAACAGCTGAAGGGGAAGAAGGGAGCCAGCGCTGTGGCTTACTAAATGCAAAGCATGGGTGGCCCATGCTGAGATGATCAAAAGGCAGCCACTGAGATTTTCTTCAGGAAAGATTTTTGACTCTTGGTCTTGAAAGAGTAAATAGGATGGATTGGATCTCTGTGTACAGAAATTACAGCCTTTATTTAATGTAGACATTTGAAATGAAACCCTAGACTAAGAATCTTTTAATTTTAGTTATATGATATTTCACTCAGCTCTGGTTGGAAGATCTCAAGGCCCGAATAAAGAAATTATCTCTTCTTGTTGTAAGATTTATATTGTGCATTTCCACCAGGAGTTTGAAGTGAGGCAGAAATCACTTTTCCCTTCAGTTTTATGCTTGTTCTAGCTGAGAGGCAGTAATAGTGAGCCTCAATTAACCAGCCTCAATTTCCACCCTGGGCCAAGTGACAGAACACTTAGTAACACAAATTCATCACAGGGCCTCAAGCCATTCCAAGCCTGCAGGAGGGGGTAATAATACTGACTGCAGAGTTACTGCTCTCATTGCAACCAGCATTTTGAACTTTCAGAGCTGCTTTGTCCAATTTAGGTGTTGCATCCTTATTCACATAAGACTCTGTTGTTTAAATACTGCTACATTAAAACTGCTACATTAAAAAAAAATCAGGTACTCAGCATCCTTTTGTAAACGGAATCCTTAACCAAACCTTCCTCCTTGTACTTCCAATGTACAATAAATATTCCCTGAAGCAATTTTAATACTGGTTGTCTAATCTGAGAGCCTGGGCTACAGGCAAACCTGACATTTTACAAAAGGCAACTAAGTGTGCAGGTTTGTCCCTGACACAATGACTCCTTTCATTAAACGATTAGGAGCCAAATCCTGCCTTTTGTTATATCCCAAGATGGCAAACAATGAATGTTTCCTTCTATGTTGCATCTGTGTACTAAACAAAACAACATTGTATCCTATTACTAACCTGCAAAGTCTGGTCCAGAGTTACACATTGTACAAAATTAAATATTTGCTTACAGACATAATGCAAACTTTCAGTCTTTCCAGCAGTTACTAAATGTTGAACCGGATTTGTTCATTGTCTCAATATTTTAAAATAGATTTCATCAACACTTTCTTTATTAATCAGATCTTATCTAATTAAAGCATTCAGATGTCTGCCTAAACATTTAAATGATCAACTGAAATATCAATGATATGAAATATGAAAGTGAAATATTAAACATCCTATTGGATGGGAAGGAGATGCTGCAATTTGAGTGCAGAACAAAATAAAGGCAGTACTGGTCATGCTCGCTGGAGACTTTTGGGGATGGATTGTGGACTGTGAAAATGACCCTGGGAGGCAGGAGGAGCCACAGAATTGACAACAGTGGAAACAGCTCAGCCCACAAATGGAGATGGAGATGGAGAAAGCATCTCAGAAGGGACCTTCAGAAGGAAGGGGAGAAGTGCTGAAGTGCTTTCAGATTTGCAAGTATCTGCTACAGTAACTTTACAATAAAGCTAGTGTTATTACTCATGGTTTTGGTTTCTTATACAGACTACCCTGGAGGACTGACAGGATGGTGCTTCTTGACTTCTCAGTGGCATCTGATACTGTCAGTCATGGTTTCTTACAGGACGAGTTGCAGGAACTGGATATGGGAAGCATTGTTTTCTAACTGTTTCCCTTTCTCTCTTTGCTTTGTGTTAATTTCAGTCAATGGAACTTCAAATGCGACCTCATTTGTGGGGTGCTTCAGGTCTCAACTCACCCTCTCATCTTCGACATCTACAGGAAACTGTTGTAAGAGGTCATCCATTCATTTGGCATCTGCTATCATCAGTATCCAAATTATACCTCTGAACTCCAAGACATCCAGGTCAATGTTCTGTCCCAAGGCCCAGAGGCTCTTTGATTCTGGATGCAGAGGACCTGGGCATAGCCACCAACAAAGCGGTCTCACCTAGCAGGAGCTAGGGAGCGGAGCGTGCCTGCCAGGGTGCTTCCCCCAGAGATTCATGCAGCTCTGCCCCAAGGGTGCTCCCAAAAGAGCTTGAAGGCCTTTTGTTCTCCTAGGAAGCATTCATAGAAAATGATTTAGAAAAACAAAACAAAACAAAAATAAAGATACAAAGTCAAACTAGTGTCTTAGACTTTATTGAGAGCTAATTTCAACGAACTTAGAGACAGCTTGGAAAGGATTCCATGAATGGAAATCTTAAAGGGGAAAATAACTCAAAAAATTCTGAAAATTCTGAAAAATGGAATCATAAAAGCTCACTTGAGCACAATACCACTGAAAAAGAAAAATAAGATATCCCAGAAGAAACCAGCATGGATGCACAAAGAACCCTCTGATAAACTGAAAGATAAAAAGGAGTATAAAAAACAGAAAGGATACAAATAGCCTGAATTCACAAAGATAAAATCAGCAAAGATGCAGAGTGAATTGCAACGAATACACACACACACACACACACATTCTCTTTCAATATGTAAAAAAACAAGAAAAAAGTGAAGGAAACAATCAGAATCAGAATTTATGTTGCCATGTGTGTCAGGATACACAAGGAATTTGTCTTCAGTGATCATGCTCAATACCTACATACATACGTAACAAGGATACAATCTAGATACATTCATAGACAATTTGAATATATAAGCATAATCCCAATCATTTGTATA
>JANHFO010003750.1:683540-694151 GCA_032468095.1 Pareas carinatus
AGTAAAACTGATAGAATTACAATCTAGGCTAGCACTGGTAAATCAGGATATAGCTGAGGTGAACATTTATATAAATGGAAAAATGACTTTTTTTCTAAAATGTTAATTTATTTAATGGAAGATGAAAGGAATAGGTTTAAAATCCTATGAACATGATTGAATAAGTACTGACGGATGATAGATAATGTTTATTCAGTTGATGGAAGCTGATTAGAATATTGAAATAAGGGTTTTTATGTTTTGTGTGTTTGTTCTTTGTTGTTGAAAATAATAATAAAAATTTTTTTAAAAAGAAAAGAAAATTGAGTTCCTGCCAAAATCTTCTGAGGTGGTGGTGAAAATTCTTTTATTCAGGATTTGTTTTCTTTTATTTAGGATTTTTTCTTTGTTTTTGTTTTTCTTTAGACTTGAATGTAGATTTCTCTGAGTTGAGACTAACTTTTGGGGCGTTCCAATGGAATTTCACTGTTAGGCTATTTCAGCCTATTATATTACTCCATGATTCCTACCCCAATGGCATCCTGTTGTTGGTTTTTGCAACATTTCATGCTGCACCACCCACACTTTAGGCACTGAATAGCAAAGTGTCAATGGAAGAGTCGGTATACACATCAGAGTGTATTTTCCAGTAAATGCATCTTTGATCCATTTTGCCCATTACTGACCACCTGCCTTTGGTGTCAGAGGTGGTGAGAAGTATAGGGTTTATATACTTGAGGCTACTTCTGGATGGTGTCAAAATGCAGGAGACAACCCTATTTTTACCTTCTACCCGATGCTCCCTGACAGCTTCCCACAGGGAAACTCAATGGGGAAGTTGACAGGAAGTTTCTCTCACTGTTTTTTCGGGGGGAAGGCTGGAGGGAGGGGTTGCCTACCAATGGTTATTCTGTTTCTCTGTTTAGGTAAGGAAATATCTGAAATGATGAGTTCTCTAAAACAGGTCTCCAACCTCGGTCCTCCTAAGGCTTGTGGATTTCAACTCCCAGAATTTGGCTGGCTGGGGAATTTTGGGAATTGAAGTCCACAAGCCTTACAGGGACCAAGTTTGGAGACCTCTAATCTAAAACACAGTGGCTAGGTACCCATAATATGCTGCAACCCACTTTGCATAAAACTTCATACTTAGCACAACCAGGCTTAACTATGTGACTCCATTTCCAACAGAGCACTTAGAACAAAATTCAACCATAAAAATTGGGTGTAGGGATGATTCAGAAATTCACCTGCCAGGAAGAGGCTTTTCAGAATAGAATCGGTCAGTTCAGGCACGTATTTCAATCGGGCATTCCCACAGGCAACAGCATGTCCAGACAACAAGCAAGCGGGAGGCAGAGAAGGCATGATGGACTTCTTCCTTCCTTTGGGCTTTGCAGGCTGCCGTTTTGCTGAGCCTGCCCTTCCTTGGGAGACATTTGTATGAGGTAAAGTTGGTCTTCTCCTAGTTTTTGATCGGGTGTTATTCCCCAGCTGAGCCTGGACAGTATTCTTGCTTTGAAGGCCATGCTCAGTTTGGGTCAGGGCCTGGCTGACATTTCTATGGGGAGACCCGGGCTCTTGGCTGGGCCATGGCCAGCTGGCCTTCCTATGAGAAGGGCTGTGGGCCTTGTCTTCTGCTGCCCAGCTGACGTTCCTTGGCTGGCTGCTAAATCTTTCTCCTGGTCGTACTCGGCTAGCCTTCCTAAGAGACAAACTGAGCTTTTCCTGCAGGAGGGACTGACTAGCATTTCGTAAGGAAGCCGTGGAACCCTTTCTGCCTCCAGCCTGGCAGCGCAGAGTAACCAGTCGTTTTGCCAGCTCTACCTGAATGCCAGTCTTCTTTTTGCCAGTTTTCTGGAAGGTCCCCTTATTTTCTCCAGGAAACCTCACATTGACATTTGCAGAGGGCATTCCCTGCAATTTCCCTTTCGGGGGTGGGCTGGCATGCTTGTGGAGATGCCTAACCTCTTTCTCTCTGAGTGCCTGAGTGCTGTTCCTAGCGTGGAGGCCATGTTCCTTCCAGGTCACTGTGCAGTTGTCATTTTCCTTGAAAGTGCCAAGGGCTTTTCCTGTTGGTGGCGTACTGGTATTTCTTGGTGTGGAGCGGTTCTGCTTTTGCAATAATACCCAGCTAGCATTTCTGTGGAGAAATCCAGTGTCACTTCTTTCTTTTGTCCGCATGACACATTGATAAACAAAATAAGAGGGTATCCGGCTTTTGCTTCTATGCCGAGGGCCTACAACTTGTCCTGTTTCCATCTGAACCACAGTCCTATATTTGCCAGCATCTCCTTTTCTTGCCCTTTCCCTGTGGATGGCAATGTCTCCCAGTACTGGTGCTGTTGTGGCATGATTCAAAATCAAACCTGCAGAAAAGAAAACGCACACTGAAAGGCAGAGCCAGATTGCAATACTTTGGAACCAAATATCTGGAACCCCTTCCCACTTGACAGAGAGCCTGGCACTTCGTGAATAACCTCAGAGCTAATTAAATACTGTCATCCTTATTCAATATGGACACAGAGTGTAATTAAGTAGGCATTCTCCTCTGTGAGCCTAGTATAGCTTTTGAACAATTCCCATGAAACCTGCTCAGTTCAGTCTTCCACTCAGCCTTTCTAAATGGCCCCTGAAGCCCTAGAGCTGCTTCATGCACTGGTAAATTTCTGTGATCTGCAGATATTATTTCCAGCTTGTTATCCCAAGAATTTGGACTTAATTGGGCTATTTTAACCATTATCAAAATGGTACAGGCTAATTTATATGAATTCTAACCAAGTATTATGTACCCAGAAATTGTTCCTGGAAGATGCAGGCTGTGCCATCTATTAAAATCAAGACATGTTTGTGGATGAATAATTGGCCATGTCAATTTACTATCAGCCCTAAGGCAATTGCTCTTCCAAGGAAAAGTATCTGATGAGTGGGTGGTTTTTTTCATAGAAAACATACTTGCGAAATTCTCATTAGAAAGTAGACAGTAGGAACAATCACTCATCACACTGCTGTGATTGGTCTGTTGAATTTATTTCTGATTCATGTACAAATAAGCCTCTCTCATTTATTTATTTATTTGTTAGTTTGTTCCATTTACATAGCTGCCCACTTGCCAGGCAACTGGCAACTTTAGATATATGAAATTATTTCCTCTTTTCCAACTAATTGATCCCAAAGAACTAACAGTCTTTCATTTTGTATTCAAGCACAATAATTAAAGCAGATTAGAAATCCAGTGGCGTCTTAATCATAAACATTAAGAGTCATTCAGCGAGTGGGTGACCACAAAATGCAATCTTTTGATCTTCCAAATGTGTGAGAACATAAGGAATCGTATGTCAGGATGTGAGCGTGTATATGTGTGCGAGAGACTCCTGGCAAAAGCCTGGACTAGTCCCTGTAGTTTTCTTGGCAAGATTTTGGAAGTGGTTTGTTTGCCTTTGCCTGCTTCTTAGAGCTAAGAGAGAGTTACTGGCCCAAAGTCACTCACCTAGCTTTGTGTCCAAAGCAGGACTAGAACTCATGGCCTCCTAGTTTTTAGCCTAGTTTTCACCACACCAAACTAGCTCTCTAAATTCATTGCCTTGAATAATAAATAAACCCCTTTAAAGATAAATTTTGTTGGATTTATTCTTCTAAGAAACCTGCTTGTATCTTAAAATTATGAGATCAAGCTGAAAATAGAAGTTCTGTAGGTTAGCTGAGAGGCTGTTTTTATTTCCTTCTTAACAGCTTGTATTTTACTCATACCTTCTGACTCATATCTGTTTCTTGCTTGGGTGAGGCTGCTGTTGGTCTCTCGGCCAGCAGTTTCTGGTATACCATGCAATCTCTTCCTCCCTGTTTTCTTAACACCCAGCACTTTCTTCCCAACTCCAACAGACTTCTCCACCTTCATAGTTCTGTCTCTTTTTTTCCATGTTTGGTCATCTTGACAGAGGTGAATTGGCACCTTTCTCTTTAAGGCACTGTTCTCCGGGATGGAAAGCTTCCTCCTTCTCAGAGTCAGCTCCTTTTCTCTTCCAGGATGTTTCACTTTAGTGGCAGCAGACCTGGAGAGCTCTAGAAAAAGAAGAAGGAAAAAGTGTTAGTTAAGAGTTCTTTCTTTCTTTTAATATATCCTCTGCACTCAGTTAAAAAAATCTGGTTGTTTTTTATTATGCAACAATAAAGTGACCAAGATAGCCTTCCACAACAAGGCATCCTCTATATGTATTGAACTACAAGTCCCACCATCCCTGACCTGAATGGCTCAAAACAAAAAGTAACCTGATTATGCAGAGAGGAACAGATTTCCCCCCCAAAAAAAAATTTCCCCTGGTTAATTAAGGCAGGAAGTTGATTTTATTGATGGCTGGTCTTTAAAACCCTTTTTTCTACCCCCCCCACTTCTATGGGGAAAGCAAAACCCGCTTGTCATGCTGGTAGCCACTGGATGCTACAGGTACAGTTTGCTGAGAGATAAGACCAACATCTTGCCTGCAGGATGGTGAATCTATGCTAACTCACATATTGCATTAAGATATGATCTGGTAAAACATGGTTTGTTCATTATCCATTGTGGTGGGAATCCAACATGTGAATCTTGTCTATGTGACATTGACACTGGGTTCACTTATCACACTAAGCCATAACTTTGCTCACAATCCCTCTTCCCCTTGTGACCTCTTGTCTGGACAACTGCAATGTGCTCTACCTGGGGCTGAGCTTGAAGAGCATTGGGAAACTTCAACTGATGAAGGTAGTAAAGAGTGTTGGGTATGTGACACATGTAACTCCACTAATTTATCAGCTGCATTGGTTGCCAGTGTGTTCCCAGGTACAATTCAAAATGCTGGTTATCACCTCTAAAGCCTTAATGGCTTGGCACCAGGTTACCTAAGGGAGAATCTTCTTCCAGTTGTTTCAACCTGCCCAGTTCAGTGATGTTGGAAATGTTAGTATTGTCAGTCAAGGAATGTCAACTGGTGGGAACCAGGGGACATGCTTCCTCTGCCATAGCCCCTACCCTCTGGATTATTCACCCTTCAGATATCAGGTTGATCCCAACTCTGTTGGCCTTTTCTAAGGCCGTGAAAATTTGGTTGTGTCTGGGCCTGGCACCCTGAGTGCTTTAAGGGCTCCGTTTCATGGCTGCTTTAACATCCATAGTACAGTAAAATCTTAGATTGCGAAAATAATTAGTTCCGGAACCATGCTTGTAATCTAAAGCACTTGTATATCCAAGTGACCAAGCATTACCCACAATCCCACAGCTGTACGTACTACTTGTAATGCAAGACATCGCTTGTTTATCAAGTTATTTATTTATTTATTTATTTATTTATTGTTTCAATTTATATACCGCCCTCCTCCCGAAGGACCCAGGGCGGTGTACAGCCGATTAAAACCACAACAATATCATTAAAAAACAATTTAAAATTGTTAAATTAAATCCAATTAGGCTGAGAATTGGTCATTTCTAGCTTATTTGCTGTCATCAGTATGCTATACCTTATCCCCAGCTGTGAGACCGGACAGGGATTTGAACCTGGGCTGATTTACTTGTTAGGCCTAGTGGCTAAGGCATAGCCAAGTAAGGCAGTAGCCTAACAAATAAATCAGCACATGGTCAAATTCCAGTCTGGTCTCACAGCTGGGATTAGGGTGGTGACCCCCAACCTTTTGGGCACCAGGGACTGGTTCCACAGAGAAAGTTTATTCCATGGGCCAGAGGGTGTGTGGTTTTGTATGCTGTTTGCATGCGGCCAATGAAACTTGACTTGTTTGCATGGCCTGGTTGCTGGCATGCCGCAGACTGGTGCTGGTTCACAGATCGGGGGTTGGGGACCCCTGGGTTAGGATATGGTTCACTGATAACAGCAAATAAGCTAGGAATGGTCATTTGAGTCTCCCTCCCTTTTCCGGTGAATCTCTCCCATCAAATAAAATGTATGTTTGACTGCATTATACTTATGGAGCTATCTAGATTCTAAACAGAACATATTAGGGAGAAATTATAGAGGGAGAAGGTAAAGTACACAAATTTACAAATTAAAATAACTGTCGAGGTTTGACACTAAATCAAAGCAAAATGATATTCAAATTCCGTTTAGCAGTACTTTTTAGATAACCTTCTTTACAATGTGCTACACTCTTCTCACAATAAAATTCATTCACATATCTGAAATATGGGTACAATAGCTATGATTTACAATACAAGGTTTTCAAATGAATTACAAAGACCGTACAGATGGAAAAATAGTAAGGATTCTAGAAGAAAAATACCATAAGAAATACAAAAGGAATAAGACTTTTTAAGCTTATTTTCCCTTTCTTCAGATTACTATAATATTGGGCAGTTGAACCTCTCCACTTTTCACTGCTTTAAGCATTTATTCATTCCATAACAAGTATAAAAATACTCAAAAGGATGAATTTGAAGGCCTAACAGGGTTATTTCCACCATTAATAGTCCACAATGTGAGATTTCTCTGCCTGTTGACCCAGTTGAAAATGAGAAGAGTTCAGTTGCATGATGAAAAAGGTTATGTGAAAAAGAACTAGTATTGTCAATTGCATCCAGATGAGTTTAGTCCACTGCCAGCAAGGGATTTTAATAAAAAAAGTGGTAAAGGAGTGACAGAAGAACTCCAGTTTTATGTGGCTGTTAGCATATGATATAATATTATGCCTCACCCCATCTCCATTTTTAATGGAACATGTTTTACCACAACAGAGTGGGTTTGCTAAATTAGATGGACTAATCTTCAGCATGTTTTCAGCAACTGTTGGTATATTGTTAGATCAAACTAGGTCTGGAATGTGTTTACTTAAGAGATTTCCTCCTCCAATGTGCCAAGCATGTGGGCCATTTCTTAAGGGAGTCAGTCTCTGCCAGCAGGACTTCTGTGGGGTGGGGAGAAACCAGCCTCTACTGTTATATAAAAACCTGATGGGCTCAGCAAGAACCAAACTAACATATAATAAAGAAGAGAGGTGTACATAGTTTGCCCCCTGTTCCCCATCCCTTAAGTGCTTTTATACTTTTTACAAAATATATTGGGAAATCTGATCACAGATCTCTAAATTTATGTGCAGGAAATATGATTATTAGGACATACATGGAACATAAACATTCCTATTTTTTATTTTAAAAACCAAGCTGAGTTAACCAAAAGAATAATATTTTTTTACAAAAACACACACACACAGTTTCAGGCCAATACGGGTCAATTGAAAAACTGGAAAAATGAGTAAGCTTTTAGGATTCTTAGATCTTTTCATCAAACAAAACTAGACTGGAGGAAGGAAAGGGAAAGGATGTAAACCTATAATTTGAAATTGTGATTTTCATGTGGCAAGGGTTGAATGGGAGTGGGGAGGGAAGATCCAGACATTCAAATTAGTCTCCATATGATGGTATGTTGTTTAGAAACAGTCTTAGGGCTGCTGGCTAGAATAAAACAGCAAGCAAGATAATATCACTTTTCCATTTTTTTTAAAACAAATATACTTATATTTTAGACCATAAAATATTGTTTTATGTGTTTGTTTAAATTGGTTTAAATAATATTTTCCCACCTTACAAATGTGACTCTGGGTGGCTGATAAAGATTGAAAAATGTAATACTGTACATCATTAAAAAACCACATTTTACAACCAACTAAAACACAAATTAACTGCCAACACCAACAGTTTTGGTTTAATTATTCTCCCAGCATTCATCCCCAGAAAAATAACCAGCTCTTCAAGATTTTCCAAAAGGTAAGCAGAGTCTGAGCCAACCAAATCTTGGGAGGTAGAGTGGGGCAGGAACAACTATGAAAAAGATATAGTTTCTGGGTCCCACTGGATACCTATCACAGATTGATGGGATCTGCACCATGACCCTCCTGCCCAACATATTGAGATGAGTGCAACTTAGTATTACTGTATTTGGAATCAATTTCTAGGTTCTAGAGTTCCTATTTTAATCTGACATTTCATTTACGTATCATTTCCTTTATTTCTCCAATGTATTATTTATCTTTTATTTTTCTTCTTATAAATTTCAGTTTGCTAATCAAATATTTGTATAGCTTAATGGAGACATGTTTGGGCTAAAACTTGGGTATAAAATGTCTATAGTACTTTATTTTATTTTTTATTTTATTTTATTTTTCGATTTATATACTGCCCTACTCCCGAAGGACCCAGGGCGGTGTACAGCCATTTTAAACCATATAATACAATATTAAGGCAATTGAAAATTAAATTAAACCTATTAGGGCTGCAAAATTCTTTAAAACCTTAAATTTTAAAAGCCAATGAACCCCCTAAAACCCCTCAACTATCCCCCCATTAAAGAACCGACACAGCTAAAAAAATCCTGGGGATCAGGCCAGCCCAACCTGGTTAAAAAGATGGGTCTTAAGGATGCAGTGGAAGGCTCGGAGATCAACTATCATACGAATCTCCGGAGGGAGCTCGTTCCATAAGGTTGGTGCTGCCATAGAGAAGGCTCTACCCCTGGCGGCCACCAGCCGGCATTGAACATTCCAGGACCCCCATAATCCCCCATGCAGCCACATTCTCGACTAACTGCAACCTCCCGATGTGGTTCAAGGGGAGCCCCATGTAGAGAGTGTTGCAATAATCCAGCCAGGAGATCCAGCCAAGTGCCTGAGTGACTGTGCGAAGGGTGCCCCGATCCAGAAAGGGACGCAACTGGCAGACCAGGGGGACCTGGTAGAAAGCCCCCCTGACCACAGCCATCATGTGATCTTCCAGAGACAGCTGTGCATCCAGGAGGATTCCCAAGTTGCGGACCCTTTCCACGGGGGCCAATGACTTGCCCCCGAATGCCAGAGATGGGATCAACTGGCTATATTGGGGCTCTGGAAGCCACAGCCACTCGATCTTGGAAGGGTTGAGTCTGAGCCTGTTTCTCCCCATCCAGACCCGCACAGCTTCCAGACACTGGAACATTACTTCCATGGAATCATTGGGGTGACCTGGAGTGGAGATGTACAGCTGCGTATCATCAGCGTACAGATGATATTCCACCCCAAAGCCACGGATGATCTCATCCAGTGGCTTTACATAGATGTTGAACAAGAGGGGAGAGAGAACCAAACCTTGCGGCACTCCACACATCAAATGCCTCGGGGTCGACCTCTGGCCTCCTGTCAACACCGTCTGGAACCAGTCGGAGAGGAAGGAGGAGAAGCACCACAGAACGGTACCTCTCACTTCCAGCCCCTCCAACTGGTGCAGCAGGATATCATGGTCGATGGTATCGAAAGCCGCTGAGAAGTCTAACAGAACCAGGATAGAGAAACATCCCTTATCCTGGGCCCTCCAGAGATTATCCACCAACATGACCAATGCCATTTCCGTGCTGTATCCAGATCAGAAGCTGGACTGAAGTGGGTCTAGATAGACATTTTCCTCCAGGTGCCGTGGGAACTGATAGGGCACCACAGCACACTCTTGACAACCTTCGCCAAAAAGGGAAGGTTGAAGACCAGGCAATAGTTCACTAAAGCAGCTGGGTCCAGGGAAGGCCTCTTGAGCAGAGGATGCACCACCGTCTCTTTCAAGGCGGCAGGCATGAACACCTCACTCAAAGAAGCCTCTACTACACCCTGGAGTCAGCCTTGTGTCACCTCCCAGGAAGCCAGCACCAACCAGGAGGGGCACGAGTCCAATAAACAAGTGGTAGCCTTCAGCCGCCTTAGTAACCTGTCCATGTCCTCAGAAGTCACAGGCACAAACTCACCCCAGATAACAGTCTCAAAATGTGTGCCCACCCCCCCCCCAGATCATGCCAGTTGGAGCTCAATCCCTTCCGGATCTGATCGATTTTGTCATGCAGATAACAGCTGAAATTCTCAGCACGATCCGCAGCACGATCTTGTTAATCATATATTAGAATAAATTGTCAACGTGGTACCTTAGATTTGCTGGCCATTCGATACTTGTTTCATATCCATCTGTACTTTAGTGTTTATATTAGTTTCATCACTCTTTAGATCAGTGGTTCCCAAAGGGGGCAGTCCTACCCCCTGGGGGTGGTGGGATGGCTTAGGGGGACACTAGGAGGCAAGGGGGGTGGCAGGGGGCAGTGAGGGGCAAGGGAGGGTGGCAGAGGGTATTGTCAAGAAGGTACGAGAGTACAAGCCTCCCTGCATGTAAGGAGTGTCCATGCCCTGCCACTCTGCCACCGCTGCTAGCTCCCACTTCCCTCGCTGCCACCGCCATTGCCACTCACTCTGGATGGGCTAAAAGGAAGCACAAATCCGGCCTCCATGGGCTGCCCGGAGCATCAAGCAGGCGCCCGAGAGACCCATATGCAGCCTGAAGGTAGATCGGATCCCCCAACATGCAGGTGGATCGGATCTCCAGCCTACAGGGAGAGGCCAGGGCTGCAGCTGCCATCGGAAGTGGGCTACGCATGGAGTCTCCTGGGAGGGGTCGCTTGGGTGCTTGGCGCGCTGGGACTCATGCTTCCTTTTGGTCCCTCCTGAGCAGGAAACTGTTGCCGCCCACCTGCCCCTCTTGGGAGACCCTACGCGCAGCCCGCTTCCAATGGCTGCTGCAGTCCTGGCCTCTCCCAGCCATTCTCCCTTTCAGCACTGCAAAATTCCTCTCCGCTCTCTCTCTCTCTCTCT
>JANHFO010003750.1:730348-751993 GCA_032468095.1 Pareas carinatus
TATATGTATATGTATATGTATATGTATATGTATATGTATATGTATATGTATATGTATATGTATATGTATATGTACAACACTCTCAGGAATCTCAAAACACTTTCTGTAAAAATGCAGATGTTAATAAGGTTAATTTCATCGTGGAAGTGTAGGAAACTGTTGGCAAACTAAGGTAATAAGGATCGTAAATGTTAACCAATGAAGAATACTAACTGATATGCTTAATTGAAATGGTTTACAGGTTTTCTTAATGCAATCTTCAACATTTTCCAACAAGTACAGTGTTGAAAATTGCTGCTATGAAACTGAACCATGTTTTGGGGCTATAACTCTTGCTAGACCTTGCTCTCTTACTGTTTCAGTGTGTTATGAGCCACATCCATTCAGGTTCAGAATGGCAAGAAGGACTTGAGCTCATGCAGCAAAGCTGTGCCCACGTAGAACACCTACATACCGTATTTTCAAATATATCTTTGTTTTGCTTATGTACAGTGCTATATTGGAAGCGGAAAAAGCTTCCATTAATGAAAACTGAAGGACTGTTTTTTATCACTTGACACACAGATTTTTAAAAAATAAACTATTTGTTCTGAAGCTCATAGACATTGTCAAATGAGGTAGAAAAGCCATGAAGACTTGATTAGTACTGGAGTTTGGATCTTAGTACTTCAGATTAATATATTCCTGAGACAGCTTTAATTTACCCTTTATTTTTACTAAAATTGTGAGAGCCAAACAAGAGATATTGAATCAGCCATTGCTAGATCTGACCATTTAAATTAATTTAATAGCAGTGGTGTCCAATTGCTGTACAAAAAACAAAAGCATCACTGTTCTGCCAAAAACAGGTACTCTTTTATATTAGAAGGACAAGCTGTGATGAGAAAAACAAAACAAGTGCTGATAGCAGAATAGAATCAATAAATAAGAGCCATGTGTTATTCAATCATTATGCTAGAAGTAGAAATCATTTGATAGACTCTATCTAAAAAAAACCCACCATTTACATACCATACAATTCAGTTCTTTTTATGTGATATTATCCTCATCAAGTGATAATTCTAGAAAAGGTAAGAAGGAATCTATACCAAAATAAGATTCAATTACTATGGCTGGTAACTTGAAATCTGCTATGGGCAAATTAGCATCTTGCTTGGGTCACATTCATCAACAACACCAACCATTGCTTAATAAGTAACAGATGTGTAATAGCTTGTTTGGATGAACTTTATCCGGAAAACTATCCACCTTTTCCACCATAGTACTGAACCCATAATAAGCAGAGTGACTTGATTAGACTAACAAGAGTGAACCACACTAGTCTTGAAAAGTTAAATTGTCTGGATGTCAAATTGTGGGATGTTATTCCGCATTCTAAAAGAAGACGCCCAACGGGCAAAGGAGAAGTAACAAACACATAATGGCCCACCTCTGTAA
Source organism: Pareas carinatus (assembly GCA_032468095.1). NCBI lineage: Eukaryota > Metazoa > Chordata > Lepidosauria > Squamata > Pareidae > Pareas > Pareas carinatus. The sequence continues at coordinate 731,786 of JANHFO010003750.1, forward strand.
ATTATTCACAACCCTTCCTATTCTGTACATTTCCATCTGATTATATAATAAGCAAACAGAGAACATGTGGTTCATTCCCTGGGGACCAGTTTATTCACTACTGAGAAACTGCACTGGGTGGGAAATTGCATGCTAACACACAATATAAACCTTGATCAATTATGCTGTTTCCTAAAAGCTTTTCAAGTGGTCAGAGTTAAACGTTCTTGAGGTAACTGCCATTTAATTGTCTAAACTTGTCATGCAATTCTAACCTTAAGATTTATGTCTTTATTTAATCCAGGTTACAAAACAAAAATAGTAATAATTTATATCTTCTCTTTGTTCAGAAATTCAAGACCTTATACACAGAATTTCCTCCTCTTAACAATAAACCTGTGAGGTAGGCTAGCCTGAGAAAGCGGCCCAAAATCTTGCTACACTACACTCTATTGGCTTTCTGCTTATATGAAAGTCTTGATCACATAGGATGGTGTACATAACATTGCATGATAGGGGATAGCAGTGAAAAAGAGAACAAAGTAATATCAGGAGGTTTTTAAAATACATGTGTTTGTAATATTATATATGCCTCTGGGAGTTGCAATGCTAATACCTTTGGAAAATACTACTTAAGACATTTGTGGAGTCAGTCTATACTGTATATAGAATCTCAGCAAAGGGCTGGGAAAATTACATATCCCATTACATATTCAATATTTGATTTTGGGTTATATAAAGCGACCTATATAGCTTTCAAAAATGTATTAAATAAGTAAAAATTATTATTAATCCTGTTAGGCATACAAACAAAATACATGAATGTAGAGACTATGGTTACTTTCAATATTAAAGGAAAGATTTTAGTTGGAGCAATCAGAAGGGTTTTGTTTTTTTAATCTCTCAAGGACAACCTAAAATATTTTCAATGAATGAGTGAAGTAACAGACCATGAGTACACTGGTAAAGACAAAAATTATAATGATGCATATCTCATACATGAGCCATGGTGGCACAATGGTTAGAACGAAGTATTGCAGGCTAGCTCTGCTCACAGCCAGGGGTTCGATCCTGACCAGCTTTGAGGTTGACTCCATCCTTCCAAACTCAGTAAAATGAGGACCCAGATTGTTGGGGGCAATATGCTAACTATTTAAACTGATCAGAGAGTGCTGTAAAACATTATGAAACTGTATATAAGTCTAAGTGCTATTGCTATTGCTGTATATTCATGCTCTCACTCACATACAGTACAATGAGGGGAATACAGCCCTTACCTATTTTAGAACATGCTGCATTTTGCACCAAGGTCGCATAATGCATAACATAGAAATGTTTACTAACAATTAGGAAAAATATTAGTTTTGTGCTTTTAGTACCTTACTGTTTTGTAGACCTAAATTTAATCCTCTTGCCAGGCAGTTAAAAGAGTCCCCTTAGATATGTAGAGGTTTGGGCTGTTTATGAGACACGAAATGTATCCTGTGGTTGTGAAATACATGCTTTCAGGAAAGATACTACTTATTTTGTGCATTCCATTTGCATAGCAGTATTATAATGCTATGGAGTTCTTCGACAGAATGTCATGAATACTAAAATACAATTCCTCTGTGGACAATATGCATAATTTTCATAGGTACACGTAGGAGTGATTTTTTAATTACAAAAACTTCCAGGATTTCATAAGGAAATTATTTGAAGCTAATGACTAAGAGTTAAGGGATCATGGGATTTGGGGAGTTAGATTGATGAAAATGTCAGCCCAATGTGCAGCTGCTATGAAAAAGACAAAGTCTGCGATGGAAATAATTTAGAGAACAGTAAGAATAAACATAATGATTATCTTCATGTTTTTGTACAAATCTATGCTGCAATGACACTCAGAAATGAATCCTTAGTGTAGTTCTGGTCACCATAGTGGAAACAGCAGCTGAAAATATCAATGCACTGCCACACTTTCTCTATGAGGAGGGGTTTCTGATTAGAATAGGCATGGTAGAGATGAGTGGAATTATGCAAGTTTAGGAGAAAAGGTTTACTGTAATCTTTTCTTATGGCTAGATTTCATGCATCTGATAAAATGAACTGTTTTCCAAGAAAGCTTATGTATTAGTAGGAATATTAGTCTTTAAAGTACATAAAGTCTCTTCAAGCTGTTTTGCTAGAGAAGCTGAATGGTGGAAGCTCAAGGACAAATAAATGATTATACAGTGATGAAAAAATGTACGCACAGCATAGCTAAGTAAAGTATAGTGATGCATTCTCGATTGAACAACATTAAAAAAAATTAGTATCTTTTTTCAATGTCAGTATATATCAAGCTATATATTACCTTTATGATCAGAAAAAACATGATTTTCAGTTCTCATTATAAAGCATAAGGGGGTTAGGTGAGTACTGTTACTTATATGTTCTTTTTCTAAAAGTCTTCTGATTGCCACCGCTAAATTAAAAAGGCCTTTGAAGTGAACTAGCAAATTTTCTCAGAAAGTTTCTTAATCCTTTAGTAAGAATGGACATATGTCATTGTAAAATGTGAGTTTTCCCATATTCGTTAAACTGAAGGTGGAATATTAAACAGCTCAATAGGACCAAAAGTTTGAAGATTCAAGATTGTTTACAGGCTCAGTATCATTCAGAAAGAAAATATTTCAGAAAAAAATTGTGCATTGCCATAATATGCAAAAGTGCTGTTCATTATGCATGATTTATACAAGTGCTTTTAGTATATACCTCCCGCTGGAGGATTTCCCTGTGTTTTCCATGACTGGCTGGAGAATTCTGGAAGTTGAAGTCCACACATCTTTGAGTTGTCAAGATTGAGAAGCGTTGGTTTAAAGGTGTCGGGTTGGCCCAACTGTAAGATTATTTTAAAAAAATAAGGTGAGAGTGAGGAGCTGATGACCAGCAGAGAACATAAGAGAACATAAGACAAAATAGTAGTCCAGGATATTGACTAGCTGCTGGAGGGGAGGGTGTTTACCAGGCACTGCAGCCAATTGGATTTGGCTTGGCACTAGATCGACATGAAGCAAGGAAGATAATTCACACTGAAGGGCTCAAGACAGTTTAGGTGGGAAAACCAAACTTTTAAACTGGAACTGAAACACACGGACATAGGATGCATTTTGTATTGGATATGATGGATTCGGAGTCAGGGTCCCACTGGGTGCTGTGCTTAGGCATTCAACAACTGCTGAATCCAACACAGATACCATCTCAGATCTCTCCTCAGCTACCAGTGATCCTTCTTTAGCTAACACAGGTGCCAAAAAATAGAATCCTGCATCTCAGCAAAGTAATTGCCTCGCAAGCAAATGGCAAGATGCTGAGTCTGCAAGCAGGTTCTCTGCCTCGTTGTTGGCAACTGCTGAGCAGGGAAAGCTCCAGCTGTGCATGCTGGGTGAGGAGAATTTTCAAAGGCGAAGAGAGAATTTAAACTGCTTAGGGATTGTCTTCCATTGCTGGAAGTAACTTTGGCATCTGGCTTTGTAGTTTGTGAATGCCTGCTCTTCTCCTGTTTTGTTTTGACTTTGGTGTGTTCCTGCCCAAGTCTTTGGTTCATCCCTTGGTACTTTTCAGCCTATTTTGTGGTATTCGATTTCAGACTGTCTAACTCGGATTACTCCTACTCTGCAGCTTCTAGTAAACCATTATGCACATGCATATTCTTTCTCTTGTTTCCCCAACAACTCCTCTGTTACTTCCTTTCCTCTCCCCTCTACTGCTATCTCTCCAGACAAGGCTGCCTGATGTTGTCACAAGCCTTGCTGCAAATGCATTGCTCCTAAACACTCTATTCCTTTTGCAATGTGTATATGTATTCCCGTCCAGTACATCTGCAAGGCTGGCCCCCAAGCACATACATATGTCTGCACTTTGTCTGCTGTGTGCATGGATATTTTGTCCCTTCACTGAAGCCAAGACATGAAATTGGACTTGATGTGGAGGGTGGCTATATCATCCATTTCTGTAGTCGGGAAGCATATGGGTGGCCCCAGTGATGCGCCAAGCAGAGAATGCAGATGTGCATTTAGTGTGGGAGATAATTCTAAACAAAAGGTACTGTAGGACATTAACAGACTGAGCCCAAGGGAGGGGTCAAACATGTCATCAGTCATGAATCCCATCACACTCACAAGAGATCTAAGTCCAGCCCACTTTGAATTCTTGTCTCTTATCTACTGCCAATTTGCTTGGACAGTTAGTAGTTCTGATTCTTGTAGAAAGTGTAAGCTTGCAATAAATCTTTATACCCATTTGAATTGCCTAGGTTTCCTGATTTCCCTGGTGCTTGACATTTACCATTAATAAATGATTACTTAAGTTTGCAAGGTGGGGGAAAGTGTGTTAACCTTACCTTGGGTCCAAAAATCACCTTGGGAGGAAGAGGAACATAGCCCTTGATGTAGGAAAGATACTTTCAGGTTTTCTTTCAGAAATCAAGTAATAGTTTGGGTAGATCAATTGAAATCAAGTCATGGGTGAATTTTTTTTAAAAAAAGCATTAAATTCACCTTTTCCCTGTTGGCACCAAGATCAGAGTGCTTTCACTGAAAAAAAATGAAGGAAGAACTCTTTTTGTTGATTTCCAATTCCATTGCAGTGTTCTCCTTGGGCCATTTCCTCACAAGTGCACCAGATCATCACTGACTCTGACTTTTTCTGATCCTATCACAGACCTTGGCTGTGATTTATAACAGATAGGGTTTATTTTGGGTTTTGTTTCGATTTATAGGTAATCTTTGCTTAATGACAATTGAGATTGGCAAATCTGTTGCTAATCAATAAAGCAGAAAATCATGTGACTGTGACTGTGCCAATGCATGACAGCAGTTACAGCAGTTCTGGCTGCTGTTGTTAAGTAAATCCTGCTTGGTCTGCTTGTGAACATTATTGGTCACCAAGTTCTCAAAGTGAGATATGGGCCATGGGGAAGCTGCAATGGCCAGAACTTTGAGGGCTGACTATAAATCACATTTATTCAGTGCCATCATAGCTTTGAATGGTTGCTGAAGAAGTAGTAGTTAAAGGGAGACTATCTGTACTTGAAACTGCAGTAAAGCTTTATTTATTTGTTTGTTTATCATGCTGTGCCTCTCTGGACGTTAGTCAACTATTGCCTAACCTTGCTTCCAGGTTCTTGTGTTTCACCCATCCTTTTAGGACTTTCAGAGGAAAGGTGGCGTGATGGTTTTACAGCTACCTATCAATAGAACGGGAATATTTTCATTTTTAAAAAACATGTAGGCATACAGATACCCAACATATTAAGTAAGAATTTTGTAGGTTTGTGTGTTGCCCATACAAGTAATTTATTGTGTCGTCTTTGTATATGGAATGGGGACAAGGGAATTTCTATAGGACTTATAGCAATCAGTCAATGTTACTTTGCTCCCTGTCCTTGGCATTGTGAGATTAACAGTAGGGAAGACAACTGTGGTTCACGTCTAACTGCTTTGGACTGGGGAATGGAAATGTTGTCAATGTAGAGTTGTCTACTGTTTAAGACTCTCTGACTCTTTGGAATAGCTTTTGGGTGAGCATTGGAGATTGGAGATTGCCTACTCCCCTGTTTAGACAAAAGGAAAGCTATGATAAATTTAAAAGTCTTTTGCTGGTACAAAGAGCCCTTCACTGTGCATCTAGCTCATCACGTTGACATACAAACTGTTCAGATACAAATCCCAGCTTAACCCCATTTTTTAAAAGGCTGAGGAAGATGTAAATAAGAAGGTCCATTGAGATATCACAGAATCTCAATGCAGTTATCCATCAGTGAAATGTGTGCAGCTAAATGGACATGACTGTACAAATGTCTTTGTACAGTCTTAATTACTGTACAAATCTTTGTAAGCAGGCCAAAGAGCTTGCTGTATTCAGATACTACATTAACTGGGCTGGTCTTCACTGTTGGATAGGACAGTAAAGAACAAAGTAAAGACCTTGCTAAAATCTTTTGACTATTATTTTATCTTTACAGCAGAGCCCTAGAAGCATACATTCAGATAGAATGTGAGCATATAAAAGGAAATTGGTCTTAAGCTTTTAATAAATGTGCACAAGGTGGAATTTTGGTAGTACGAATTTCCCCCCAGCCATAAGAAAATGTGCTGACTGAAATATCTCTTTTGAACTACCATTAAAATCCAGGTTCAGTTCTTCAGTTATCATAGACACTAATCATATGCTATAGTGAGAAGATACAATGAACTTATAGATTGTGTTTGTACATTTTGCTAAGCCACAGTGTGGTTTATTTGGTCTTGATTCAGAGGACTTCCACACTAGAAACTAGCAGCATCACTTACATCACTGTGGTGATATAAGGCTTGCCTGCATTAGTAATACTTCACCATACTGCACTGATTGTATGATTCTATAAATTTGTGCTATGAAGCTTCTTAATGTATTGGTTGTGATAAATTATTGTATTTTATAAATCATGCATTATGTTTTGGTATATTTTGCTAATAGTTTGGAGGGAAGATGGAATCAGCAAACACTGATTAAGAAGGAAATCATGATTTAATGTAATAGGTGAACCACATGATATAGATAAAGGGAAGCCATTTGTTGCAGATTGAAATTAAACTTAAACTTTGTTTCTAATAGTTTTAAGCTTGCATATTTATTGTGTGAAATGATATTGAAGCTCACAAAACTGCCAAGTGTGCAAATAGGAATGCCAAACTAATGTCAAAAATGTATCTTTGATGATTCCAATTTACTTAAGCTTCATTAATATAGTATATTACGATATGTCTCTCCAATAAGATATGTTATACAGCAGGTTCTTTTCTGTAGACTTCTCAATAAAACCATAGAACTTGATTTCCTAAAGTGATGGCTTTTTCCTTATATAGCACTGCAAATGATTTCTTTCTTTTCTTTATTCCATATGTAGCAGACTTGTTCTATTTTCTTATAAGCATCTTACTTGGTATCCATAATAAAGTGAAAAGTTGTTCCATTAATTACCACAATAGTAGCTTTATAGTTATATGCATATAACCAATGCTATCTTTCCTCAGACTGGCAGTACTAATTACAAAAACAGACATGTATTTACAAAAAAAGAAATGTAATGTTTATACATACTGCAGATGTCAGCCTTGTTTGTGATAATTTCCCCCTCTTTTTGTTCTAGTTTAAATAAATATCTTGCAAATGGATTTTTCCTTTGAAAAGTTTTATTATCATGTGAGACTTAATTAGACATAAATATCAAATGGATTAGCATCCACAAAAAAACCTACTTTCCCCATATTTTTTCATTAATCTTGCTTTGCTGACCCAGAATTTTGATAAAACTAAATGACTTTGTTTTAATACTCCAAGCAAAACCTCCTTAGAAAATCTTCAAATGTATTTTTTAGTCCTTTACCAAAACTATCATAATTTTCTATAGCTTCAAGGCCATATATGGAACCTTGAATGCTAAGACATGAACCTTAGAGCTTTTGCAAATGTTGCCACAGGTTCAGATTATTTAATGTGAAAGGAAATCAATTAAATACACACGAAAGCTCGCCGTATTAATTGAAGTGGTATGAGTGGAAGGAAGACGGCAGAGGCAGGACAGTAACTTCAGCTCTGTTTATTGCATAGATAGAATGCACACTAAAAGCTGCCAGCTAGTTCCCCCCTTTTATACATTTGAATGGGGGCAACCAGCCAATCAGCGACAAGGGTTTTTCCCGCTGAACAGGGGGCAGGAGGGAGTGCGGACTGGCATGGAAAATTCTTGTTTCACTCCGTAACATTAATTGTATTTAATTGTTTGTAAACTTTTTTCCTGATCTTACCTATTTCATTTTCCTGGCATCATCCACTTTTGATCATATGATTCCCAGCAGGCTTCTCCAAGACTAGATGTGTGCCTTACTAAAACCTGTTGTCCATCTGTGTTGCAAAGCCTCCAGTTTTATAACCTTCTTGGGTAACTGATTACTTCTAAAGTATAGGACAAATATTAAGAGATAGTTTATATCTATTAGGGTCTATTTCAAATAATTTCATTCATCTAAAAGGTTGCAAAAGTGAGGAGGGCGAGGTTTTTATTCTGTGTGTCTATTTTACATGTCTTTACTTTTATTACCAAACTGATTTTATGAATGAAAACTGAGAGGGTACAGCTGTTTAGTATGCCAAAATTGGCACCTTATAGCAAATCAGAGAGAATGAAGATAAATTCTCAGCTGAAAAGAGTATTCCTGAAATGGCCATCTTAGTAAGGGATACATAGGGAACATTTCTCTCTCTCTTACTTGACAACATCATGGAAAATTGACTAGGAAGGACAATGCTAAATCTATAACATAGCCTGCACTAAGGCTGATTCATGTAGTTTAAGATACAAAAATAACCCAGGTTTTATTACATAACTATTTTTGGTTCTAGATATTGTTTAGTGTATTGTGAATCATTGCACGATGCTGGAAGAAAAATGTCCTGCAAAAATTATCAATAAATTCAACATTTATTCTCAGACATGAATCCAGTGACTTAATACTAAATACAGTCCAGTATTACTTAGATGTAAAGGTATAAGGACATCAATATTGTGAAAACACAATCCCTTGTGAAAATGAAAGCCAGTCATTTTAATGAGAGGGTAAGTTTGATATATTGGTTAAGACACCAGGCTAGAAATCAGGAGTTGTTGTGTGGAAAATGGGAAGAGGAAAGATATTAGCTATGTTCACTACCTTGAGTTATTTATGAAAATAATAAAGGCAAGATTAAAATAAAATAAAATGTTAATTATAACAATATACAAAGGTTTTGGGTTTATTTTCTGGACCATGTTTCTAACTTCAGCATGAGAACTTGAAGCAAACACATTTACAAGTTTTCTTGCGATTTTTCAAAATGATAAAAAATGAGCTACTACTTTTAGATTGCTACTTCTGACTTGATAGCAATGTGCCTCACTGAGGTAGCTGCGTTCCTTCAACTGACATAATAATTCTGGAACAAACTGAAACCTATTTCCAGAATGATCCTTAAATAAACCAAATGTGCACCTTTCAAGTTAAGAGAAAAAGGTTAAGATAGCCTTTCTTTTCATTACTGTTTCTATAAAGCTCAGTAGATAAACTTTCTATATTATTGTATTATATACATTAAAAATGTGAATTATATCAGAGATGTAATTGTACACATATGCCTTTGCATTTTCTTTTCATCAAACAAAAATTGCAGTAAGACGTCTTTTTCTCCTTCATTACATTTTTATTTTTATTTTATTTTATTTGATTTAGTCAAGCATATATGAGAAAAACAAGTATAAGTAGGAACATACTATATAAACATGTAGATATAGACAGATATAAGCATATTCATAATAATAAATTAGGACGAATAAATGGGGACAGTAGAACAGGGACAGTAGGCACACTAGTGCGCTTATGCACGTCCCCTCTTAGGTATGAAGTGAGGTCCACAGTAGATAGTTTAAGGTTAAAGATTTGGGAGTTTGAGGATGTAACAACAGTGTCAGGTAATGAGGTCCAGACATTGACCACTCTGTTAATAAAGTCATATTTTCTGCAATTGAGTTTGGAGCGGTTCACTTTGAGTTTGTATCTGTTGTTAGCCTGTGTATTATTATGGTTGAAACTGAAGTAATCATTGATAGGTAGAACATTGTAACAGACAATTTAGTGTACTAAGCTTAGGTCAGACCACAGACAGCATAGCTCTAAGCTGTCTAGGTCCAAAATTTCAAGCCTGGTTGCATAAGGTATTGTATTGACGGCTGAGGGATGGAGTAATCTTCTCGTAAAATACCTCTGGACCTGTTCAATTGTATTAATGTCTGTTAAACAATATGGGTACCAGGCAGATGAGCTGTATTAGAGAATTGGTCTGGTGAAGATTTTATATGCCCCGGTTTGCAGTTCAATATTACTTGTTCAATATTATACCGGTTCAATATTACATAATTTACATTAGCACCTTTTTACTTACTTAGGTCATGATTAATACTTTGCTATCCATTGATTCTTTTCTTTCAAGGCTCCTGAAGTGAGGCAGAACATGATGAAACCAACGCAAAAAATTCATATTGATTAATGTAAAGATTCATATTGTATGTCACCTTATGATGACTGCAAAGAAGTTCAGGGCTTCAGGATACATCTGGCTGTTTCCCAAATCAATAACACAGTCATGACACCATTTAGAAGAGGGTTACACAAGTGACGATATTCAGAGAACTCCTCATAAGCTTTATAAGGCAGCTTAAGAGAACATATTTTTGTACTGTACTAGCATTATAAAACAGTTTAATTCAACGTTTCTCAAATTATTTTTCTATTTTTATTGCCTCAGTGTTCTTTCTAGTTACCTGCCTTTTTTACTCTGTACCCCATGATGCAATTTACTTTTGGGGAATAATCACAGAAGTTCCCTTTCCCTGGCAGTGGCTAGATAATCAACTGCCTAGAATTTCCTGCGTTCAGCAGGAGGTTAGACTCAGTAGCTTTAAGTAGTATTTCCAGCTCTCTGGTTCTGACTTGCTAACCCTCCATTTTCTCACCTGATATAAGTGTCTTTTTCTGCACATTGTCATGGGTCTATATCTTTCTCACAGTTGTCTCTCCATTTCCAGTTCACAGCTATTTCTCATGAGAGCAAACAAATAGAAGTTTAAAATTCTCATAGCAGGAACCCAAGCATCAGGAAAGGAAAAATCGAAAACCTGTGGCGCATGGATTCCAACCAAGGGATAAAAACAATACTTTACTCTGATAAGATTTATCATGATGCATATTTCAGAAGCACAGGTGCCAGACACTTATTCAGATTCATGAAAGGAATAACATGCAGAATAACATGCGGGATTATCTGTGGATGTGGTGATTGTGCTAACGGATTTGGAGCATATATCATTGTACTATTTCTCTTTTTAAATGCTGCACAAAGCTTAATTGCTCTGGAAATGTTTCCCTAAAAGTATTCAGTATTTATACATAAATAAGCTATAAAGACAAATATGGTCCTTTTGATGTGATTGAATACTTGTAGGCTAGCCAGGTGAACAGGAAAACAGAAGTCTTGTGTATCCACCTCTTCTATTCTTGTGGAGTTTTCACCCCTTCTGTTCTAGTGAAGATAAATTTCTACAACAGATTTACCAGGCCAATTGGAACTGAGCAGATTTTTATCCTTGACTGCATCATTTCCAAACTTGCCCTGAAGGCACCTGAAATTGTTCACATGGGAAATTTTGTGTCAAAAGGAAGAAAACACCACTTCCAAACTGGAACGATAGAAGACAGCTCTAGGCTAACCCCCCAGCCTAAGGATGAGATGGAGGTGGCATCATGAACTTGTCCCTTAAAAACAGCAAGTAGAACATGAAGATTTGCCTTTAACCTTTCCTCTATATCAGGTCAATAAATAACTAGGCAGAAGGCAAACAAATCCTTAAAGCAGACTAAAGTGGCAAAAGTGGCCTGTAATTACCTTAATGAGTCATAACCATAAAGAATATGATTTTCACATGTACTTGCTTGTGTGCTACTTGGAATAGTGTGTGTGTGTCAGTATCAATTTTTGATATACACATAGATGGAAGTACAGGAAATAAAATAAAGTTCTTGTGAGTCCTATAAATATGCTAATGTAGCTGCCTTTGCAGTTTTGAAATGTATTGTTTATATGGTCAAACAATTTCTCAACAGGTTCATAAAGTTTATAGCTATTGAACATTGCAGACAAGCTATTTTCTATTGGGCTTAAAGTTGATATCGGCACAGACTTTATTGTCTGGTTAATAGAAATAGATGTTGAACAAGCTAGAATCATTTTCTCAAACTCATTGAGAAAATTACATTGTTGTATTTCAAACTTGTATTCCATTCTTCCTTTAAAGAATCATCTTGAGACCCTCAAGAAGGAGGAGAGAAGATTTCCAGGGGGAACCACCCCCTGCTGTTGCATGTGTACAGATCAAGGTTTACAGTGTAGTCACCTAGCAACATGTATGAAGGAACAAGAGTAGGTAGAACTTTCAGAGCTACATCAGCAGAAAACAAAACTCCACAGTACTTGCTGGCATATGGATCTAGAGGACAAAAAAAGTGACAAAGGCTTCTAGGTGGAGTCATGCATGGCACTTAGCCATAAACCAAGCAACTCATGTGATGACTTAGAACAGAAATAGGCACTCTAATGCCTGTATGAAAGACAGATTGGTATAGTGGTTAAGTCTCCACGGTAAAAATTGGAAGGCTAAGTTCTATTCTTACTTAAGGACAAAACCAGCTTTGGGCCAGTCATCCTTTGTCAGCCCTAGGAAGCAGGCAATTGCAAACCACTTGCCACAAAAACTGCAGGGTCTTAGAAGACCCCACATATTAAATCTCTCTTAAAGCTTTCCTGTTAACCCAGATTGAATTTTCATGTCACAGTAAAACAATCTTTTATAATTATGTAAAACAATGCTCAACAATTATGTGTTAAATCGCAATTAGATTGATTCAATAACACTCCAAAGCACAAACAAACAAACAATGTGATTCAATGGAATTGCCGATTCTACTTATTAACCTTGTTCACACTATATATTTAGCAAGAAACCTGTTAGTTTTAGCATATAACATTTTCACCTCCTTTTGTGCACAGCTCTTTAATTTGAGGTTTAAGACCAGTTTGTACAGCATCAGGTTTAAAGAGTCCACAAACCCATTTTCAAACTGCCCCATCAAGTCATATTGAATTATATTTTCTGATCACTTATTCATTCTATAGGGTGAAAATACTTCTGAATGATGCAATTTGTTTTTCGTAGATTCATTATTTATTTATTATTTTATTAATTAGATTTATAGACCGTCCTCCTGAAGGACTCAGGGTGGTGTACAATTAATATAAAGTAGGGGAAATAAAAAAACTTAAATTGATCTAAAATTAAACTTTACAATCAAAAACAGTATAGAGTGTGGAGGGGGGAAGGGAATTAACCACTGTACACAACTGAACATTCTGGCTCTTCTTATGTGTATCAATAAATGAGCATCCATGATCCAGTAACAAACTCTTGTTAGGAATTATGATTTTCTTGGGTCCATTGAATCTTCTTGTTTACTTATTTGCATGAAGGAAGAAACGTATATTGACATGAAGCTTACTATGTCCTGTAGTTTTTTTAAAAAATAATTGCCATTGGAGTTTCACATGCATAGATCATGCCCTGCTTATTTTCAGGTCTAGTATAAGATGGACTATATCAAAGTCTGTGTGCTGTTAGAAAATTATTTTTCTTTCTCCAGATTTTTACCAGCTACATTGACTTACTGTATCCAACAGAAGATAGGAATGATCGATTGAAAGATTCCTATTTCTTTTCTTGTGATTGCAGGGAATGCTTTACTAAAGGAAAGGTAAGCCAACATTCAATTACATACTTTATTACTTAGATTAGTAGATTGACTCAGATCATTACACTATTCTTATAATATATAGCATTTTTATAGTGCTTACAGTACTTGAGACCCCCAGAACAGACTGGGATTTTTGAGATCAGTTAGAGGTAAGGAGAGATTGAAACCCAGGTTGAGTTTTCAATTCATATTTTTTGCCTGCTTCCCTTCCTATTGTAGCTTGATCACAGCAGTTGATTCTATTATCATGCAATAGATGCCATTTCGAAAAGCATTCCAAAATTCAGATCGAAACGGTCAGAAGCCAAGAGTACAAGGGTCATAGATCCCTCACCCCCAACCTGTAGGGATTTATGAATTAAACCCAAAAGCTACTCTCTTACTTTCTCAGCAACTTTTGTCTTATAGTTGGAATTGTAGCCTTCCAATCAAGTCAGACCTCATTTTGAGATTGAATGTTAAAGTTGTGCCTAATTTTAATTTGCTTCTTTGTTAGTTTTCTGTAAACTAGGCCCTTCCAGATGTTCACAGTAGCTAGCCCTTGGCTAATTGACTTTGATAGAAATTAGGCAATATATCCAGAAGGAACCAAGTTTTAAGATGTCTTAAGCATTTTGATCAGTTTTCGTTACTGCCTGCGGATCTGCTTTTTGTTTTTGGAATAGCCTTTGTAACTTTCTTATAAATCTTCCCTCAGGACAAAGATAAACTGGAAATCCGTAAACTGAATGAGCCTCTGTCAGCGGAGGCTGTGCGAGATATGATCAGATATGCCAGAAATGTGATTGAGGAATTCAGGAGGGCCAAACATTACAAATATATCCTTTGGTGTTATCTTTCTTGTGTCCATTGCTGCAAAGATGAAATTTCAGTTCAATTTAGCAGTCTCACTTGTTGAGGCATATCCCAAAATAATTTTCCACAAACATGGTTTGCAGCTCTCAAATAGAAACGTCTAAGAATTTTATTTGAACTGCATTGTTAAGTCATCCTAATTCATGGTTCCTGAATTAATGTACAGATTAGAAAACTGTTGTCATTCTTTGAATGTTCTAATATACCTCTATACGTTCTAATGTTCTAATATACTTCCCAGCTCAAAAAGTATATGTAAATATTAAAATGTAGGTCCAGGTGTTTACATAAAGATATGTATACATGCATGCCTATTGGAACCATAATTTGAGCATTTAATATAATATATGAGGTGTATTATAAATAGGCTGGGTGAAAATGTTCATTAACATTCATACAGCTAAAAAAATATATAGATTGGTATGGAAATAGGATGGGACAATCATATGATGTAAAACTGAGGTGGATTGGAAATAGGGTGATGTTTCCACCCATCCTTATTGAAGATATCCTCCATCTCCATGGAATGAAAACAAGCAAGAGAGAAAGTATTTGGTATCATCAAAATCGTATTCTCGATCTACCATCAGCCTCACATTGTTTTCAGTAGATTTTAAACAACATGCAAATACGAGCTGAAACTGTGCAGCACCTCAAAGGTCAAATTTCGTAAAAATGAAGCCATCATCATTAGTCTAGGCCTTTAGAGAAGATCCTGGCTAATAAACTACATGTTTACAATTAATATCTCTTTAAATTCTAATCTGTAAGAACAAAAAGCAAGAAGGCATAGAGCATACATCATTGTGGTTTCAGCTGAGACAGTAATGATGGGACATAATATTCAGAAACCTGACCTGAGAAATATAGTTTTCATTTGTTATATACCTTAACTCTTGGCTTACCCCCAGGTGAACTGCAGGAGATTTGTGAGCTCAGTCTGGACAAGATGGGTTCCATCTTTGCAGAGAGTAATGTTTACATGTTGCATATGATGTATCAGGCCATGGGAGTTTGTCTGTACATACAAGACTGGGAGGGTGCTTTGCGCTACGGGCAGAAGATTATTAAGCCGTATAGGTACCTGACTTTTCCTCTTGTAATTTGTATAATATAATAAGTTGAAATAGCTGTAAAGAAATACATCTGACTAAACATACCATGTTGGCTTTCATTTCAATGAACCAAGAAACAAATATCATTCATAAATATTTTGGTGTGCATGTGCTAATATAAGATTACCTAAAACAATTACCTAAAACAATTACCCAAAACAAGATAAACCTGTTTATCATGACAATCAGTTGTTTTGAGGCAACAGCTTTTAATTACTATACATTGATGTTTGATTAAAGATATATAACAAACACATTTTTCTGGAAGATCAGAAGAAAACTTTGAGAGAAAGATCTGGTAAATTGGGAAGAGAACTATGGATGTTGACTATGTAAACAAACACTGTGTGACTGAAATTTTATAAAGCACCTTATCCCTAGGGCCTATCAAGTGGTAGACTGTATGATAAAAATCTTTTCTTGGATCTCTGACTTCTATCATTAGAAATCTCAAGTTTTTTGTCGCTGTTTCTCCTCTTCTATTAGCCAATCTTCCCAGCGTCTCATGTTGTGATTATGACTGATTGCTATTCTGATCTCCTGCTTTCATTACCTTAGGAGTCATGAGATTAAGAACATTCATGGATCTATTTTGGTGTCATAAAATGTGAAACAGATTTATCCGGAAAACAGAATGCTAGAATAGTGATGTGCTTTGACCTTAAGCACCATATAAGTTATCAGTTTGGAAGATTTTCCTACCCAATATATCCTTCATGAGTAGGACAATAACTCATAAGATACTTTACATGGAAAAGATTCATTCCTCATCATTTCTAGTTGTGGCTGGAAACGCTGTTGTAGGAACTGAATTGTTACTGTACTGTAATATCATGACTCAGATACAGGGACCAATGGTTTGTCTTTATATAAGATAGCTTTCTGTGATCCTATGTTCCCAACATTTTTCTTCCCAGTACGTCTGTTTCTCTTGTTCCCCTCCAGCAATGTAACTGTAATTGATTGGCCTTCTATTTTGCTCATGGCAATTAGAAATTGACAAAGTTCCGCAGAGTTTTAGGAGAAGAGAAAGAGAGGTTCTTGTGACAGACTTCTGGCCTACAGGAGGCACTTAAGTTGGCTTCTTGAGGCATTTGACTTGGAAAAAGATTTCATTGGCCTGGATTTTAAAGAGCCACTGAGATATGGACACTTCTGTATGACACAGATAGGCAGTCAGATTGCCTACGGGTGCTTTGGAATACAGCTATCATAGTCTGCAGCCATCATGAACAAAAGGAAAGGGTTGTGGGTGTCCCTGTCCAAAATCTAGAGAACCATATCAGTTCTATGTGGGAAGAACCAGTATTCCTTGGCAGACTTTTGCAACACTGGTGGCTTCTTTATACTTAGGTATTTAGTTTTAAGGCTATAAACAAGGTTGTTCTTAAAAGGCTACATCTATTGACAGAAAGCATCACTGCCAGCCTTGTAAACCTCAGGATTGTAAGTATGGATGTCTGTGCCAAAAATCAGTAGGTCCCTCGATAAATTATTATCTTAGAGCATAATTTTCCCTCTAGCTGGGAATATAGCCCTTTCCCTTTGAATCAGATGCCAGTGTGAAGTCATAGATCAGCTAGCAGGGAGTAGTGATAGGGAAAGCATAACAGCACACTTTTTCCTTGAGGCTAAAATCAGATTTATCACCCCTAATCCTTGCCTAGCTTTTATGAACTTGAAACCTAATTTCCTAAGCTGGTTTAGACTGGCTAAAAAACCCACCAAGACTCTGGTATACTAATACTTTAGCTCTTGGTTTGCCTCCTTCCTAAATGAATGTTTTAAAAAAATCATGATTTGTTGAGCATCAGTTGACCAAAGTTCCTTCCATGAGGATACTGTGAAACGTCCACTGTCTTTTAAGTAAAAGGAAATTTTTGCCCTCATGATCAAGTTAAGCTAATGCAGGGCTGTGATAGATAACTCTTGGATCACTAAGAAATCACACTCTTTTATAAGCAAACGTGTGTTTATATTTTGCAGTAAGCACTATCCTTCTTACTCCCTCAATGTGGCATCCATGTGGCTAAAACTGGGAAGACTTTACATGGGCTTGGAAAACAGACCAGCTGGTGTTAAGGCTCTCAAAAAGGTATACTTACTATCTTTGCAGCATATTGGTGTTAGCTTAATTTGAACCCTCATGTCATCACATAGAAATGTTTTGCTTAGGAATATCTGTTCATTCCAAAGGGATTTGTATTATATTGTTCTTTGTTGTGAATTCCTACTTGGAAGTAAGCCTCCTTGATTTTAATAAGATTCACTCCCTGTTAAATATATATAGGATCATACCTTCAACTTTTGCATGCCACTGAAAGAGTCAAATAAAAAGTGACCACCATATCAAAATAATAATTTTAAATGATTGTAAAGATTGTCAGTGTATTTCTCATGGTTGCTCCAAATCTTCAGTTCAGGTAGTAGAAAGAGAGAGCTGGGTTTAATTCATGCATATGGGTTTTCCAACAAGACCTCTCACTGAAAAGTTGTTCTGAGTTTTCATGGTTTTGTGTGTAGTCAGAAGCTGTTCAGAAACTGAATGTTCTTGGCTGTGGTCAAAGCTGACATATGGCACCAAGCAGATTGCATTTCAGTAGCTAGTTTGAATGTTAGTGCATATGGTAGTCAAAATATTTTTTTCTCTGTGGCTTCACAAAAACCCATGTGTTGGGAGGAGGCGGTGGGCAAGCAATAGATGTGGAGACATAGATTTTTGCTTCTTTTTTCTCATTTTAGGGATTTATTTTACTTCTGTGGGGGTGCCTTGTGAGTACTCATGGGTAAGCATCCAGGCAGGAATGATAGAAGTTCTCTAGAAACTAGAGCATAGATGAAAAGAAAGCTGGAGTTCAGTATTCTAGGCTTAATGGGAGCAACTACTATAGAAAGCAGCTTACATAAATTACACACCAGTCTTAATTCAAGAGAATAGTTCAGCTAAAATAAGTCAATGAATCATGTAGGATAAAGGATGTTTCTTGGTACTTCGCGTGATACCACCTAAACTGATTTATGGTCTATCTTGTTAATTTGTTTTAGAATTAACTTGAGATTTTTCCTTCATGAATTTCTTTGTATCCTCTACCACTAGCTAATTCTGTGATCACTCCACATAAGATACTGATTTTAAATCGCAGACATATTAATTCGGTATCTTGGGAAAGGTGATTTGTGACAAACTGTATCCTATCATTGTTGTATCCTTATAATTAGTATTATTAGTTATATCCAGTGATGTGGAATTACCTCCGAAAGATTTTTTAAAATGTTGTGTATCTGATTCAAGTTGGTTGTTCTTTTCCAATTGAAAATATCTTTAGGGAAGCATCTGTAATATAAATTCCATTATTGTTGTTGTTGATGATGATGATGATGTTCAATGCACAGTCTGCCAGATGTTCAGACTAGATTTGGCATTTTTGTCTACCTATCGAGTCCTTATCAAAGACCTGGGATCTGCAGGTGTGGATGTTTGATGATGTTACAGATATTGTCGCAGGATGGAAGCTGTTCCCAGTAAAGCTGCCTTTTGCAGCTGACTGATGGCGAATTTGTCAATGTCGATGGTGTTCAAGTGGTGCTCCAGTTGTTTTGGGATTGCATCCAATGCCTATTACTATTGGTTCTACCCTTGGAGCATGACTTCCAGTTGTGTTGGAGAAAGGTGCAAAAACCGGAGCTCCGGTTTTCAAAGACTTCTTTCTTTCTGTTTTGGAGACCTCAAAGGTCAAAAGTTTCACCGTAGAGGCGACAAAATAGAAGAGGCAGCTCAGAAGTCCGAGTCAGAGAGCAGTAGACTCGGGTGAAACGAGATAGTCCTAAAACAGAAGAAAGACTTCCTGTTTGACTGGCAGCCCAAGATGTGATTGATAAACAAAGAACAAGAATCTCAGAAGAGCTAAAATATACAACATATAATGTTTAAATCGGGTGTGCAAGAACTTACACTTTCCTAAGGATTTTTAATGGTGGAAAAAGAGTTTAAAAAATAAATTCCCAAATAAAAAAACAATGACAGGACACTATGTAAAGGGAAGAAGGAATATTCAAGGAAGACAGAAACTCACTTATAAAGGATTGGGATTTATATCAAGGAATGCTGGTTGACCTAAAGATATTAAGAAAAGAAGAAAGATTGATTTTTGGAACTCTTATAAATAAATATAAATAAATAAATAAACACTAAGACGACATATTGGGGGTGGAGAGAAAGAATGACACCTAGTGAGGAAAATTAAGTGACTCAGCAATTTAGGATCAGAGATAATTGGTTTGAACGAATAATAAAAATCAACTGTTAAAAACAAAAAAATGGATTATACAATGGAACTTATAGAAGATTTAGACAACAACTGAATGTCCTCTATGATTTACATAAAGAAGAAGAAGAAAACAGAAAAGAGATATAAATGAAGTATGATAGGAAAATAGCAAATTTGAAAATAAGACATTCCAATGGACTATAAAATGCAGAAAGAGAAAAAAAGTACCTAACAAGAACAAAAAAACTGAAAAAAATGACAAAAGATAAAAAACAGAAATATAAAAAATGAGATAATATCACACAAAGATAAGACAAATGAAAGGTCAAAGCAGACTTCTGAGAAGATGGAGTGAGAAATGCAAAGAAAATATTATTTCCAAAGGACAAATTTAAAGAATAAAGAAGTAAACCCTAGAGGGCTAACCCCCGAAGAGATTTAAATCAAGTGAAATAATGTTGGGAAAAGGGGTGGAAAATTTTTGAACAAAAACAATATATATCTATATCTAAATCATGTTGCTAATAAGCTCGAAATAGATCTATCCTAGTCTTCCTTGAATTTATTTATGTGCCAGCACAAAAATATATAACACAC
>JANHFO010003750.1:770350-783673 GCA_032468095.1 Pareas carinatus
AGATTCCATCTCCGCCCCAGGCACTTCAAAAAGCCACAAACTGAGCCACGGCAACGCGTGGCCGGGTCAGCTAGTGTAAAATAAAGATTCTGTGTGCAAACATTTCTCACTGCCCTCATATCACCCAAATCTACTCTTTACATAATACAATAGTGCAATTGGGCTTAAAAGCTGATTTGAATGTTTTGTAATGAAGTAGAGGACTATTTTTTTAGTGGGTGAAATTTGTTCCAAGTTATCATTTGTTGACACACGTTTTACCTATATCTTTTGGGGTATTCCCTGTTCAGGGCATTGTATACTTTCTTTTCAATTCTTTTCTCATAGTTGGTGTCTTATTTAAACGGAAGTCTTGAAATGTTCCTTAATGGGGAAAAGTTAATTGATGGTGTGTGTGTGTTTATGACTGTATCCATCCACCCATCTACCCTACTTACAGAAAAGGTTCTGTAAATCCACTCAGAATTCAGAATAACTACAGTGGTATAAATGGGAAATCCTTGGATAGGCCTTAATCTAGGAAGTCATATGTCAGCTTTAAACCTTGTATTGCATTTTGTCAGCTCTCCCAGGGAAACCAGACAAGAAACACAACTATATGGGCTAAGTCTACTTTATTATAAAGCTGCATTGTCAGAATCTTGCAAATCTGGAAGCACAAACTTCCCACCACTACTTTTAACTGCTTGATCCATTAGGATGGATCGTAATGTTAAGCCACTGGGAGCTCCTGTCTCTTTTGTCTGATTGTTTCCTAGTCAGGACTGCAGGTCCTGGAGTACAGTATTTAACTAGTAATGATGAGCACTGATTATGTCATCTAGTTTGGATAATGAAACATCTGCAACAAAACATCCAAGCTCAGGGAGCACCAAGTACCCTTCATATCAACCCAGAGCTATAAATATGCTCCTCTATTGGAAATCTTTTATTTCTACACTGGAGAATGGCAGAACCAGCCGTCTTTATTTTTGCAGCAATAACTAATATCTTCCTTGTAGGAGAAAGGTGACCACTTCTAGCTAAATTCTTGATATGATGCACAGTGCAGAAGAACGTGCTGTCCATGCTTGGAATCTCAGATGTCAGTCCTACATTCTTGCTGAAGACATTTGAGTGTCTTTATTATATTTTTATGACTTTATGATTTGTCCTTTGAAGCAGGGGTCCCCAACCCCCAGTCTGTGGACCGAGACTGGTTTGTAGCATGTCAACAACCAGACTGTACAAACAAGCCAAGCCCCATTGGTGGGATGCAGACAGCATGCAAAACCACGCCCCCTCTGGTCCATGGAAAAATCTTTTTTCACAAAACTGGTCCCTGGTGCTGAAAAGGTTGGAGGTCACTGTTTTGAAGGAATCAACAAGTGTCATTTCCTTCACTGGGCATTTTTATCCCTACCCTGCTTCAATAGTCAAGCTAAAAGAGGTACCACTATTTGGAACTTGGATTCTTCAAACAGTGGTATGGAAAGCACAATAATAGAAGTAGATTTCTTTCAGGGATGCCCATTCTTATAAAACTGCTTGTCACTCTAGCAAGTTATTGCTCCTAAATTTGTTTTTTTGTATTGTCTAAGAAGATTCCATTAAATAGCATGGAGGAAATCAGTTCATATGCTCAACCACACACAAAGGACAATTTTGTTATAATGGGAAGCCTCCAGTGCATCTTCTGA
Organism: Pareas carinatus; assembly: GCA_032468095.1. Classification (NCBI taxonomy): domain Eukaryota; kingdom Metazoa; phylum Chordata; class Lepidosauria; order Squamata; family Pareidae; genus Pareas; species Pareas carinatus. Next base: position 772,030 of record JANHFO010003750.1, read on the forward strand.
AGGTTCAGGGACAGCTCAGCTCATGCAGACTTTAGGGATATGTTCATTTAATTAGTTTGACAGCAATATTGAAATGGTTTGTACCAGCTACAGCTGTTAAACTTCCACCCCGACGCTAATCAAGACAGTCTCTGCATAGCTTTTCAAGATTAGTTAAGATTATCTAGCATGAGGTGCCTCCTCCTGCACAAGTTCTCTTCAGGTGTTATTCTGTGAATGTTGGGGCTGTCTGCCTCTTGGGGGCATCTCTGTTGGGGCAATGAAGTCATGAAGAGGGCTGTTGTGCGTTATACCTTTAGCTGTGCACCCCACCTTCTAACTAAATGCCATCAGAAAGTCCACAAATAGAATATGAGAGTAATAGCTCTCTTCTGCTGTTAGGAATGCAAAGGAATGAACATTTGTAGAAGTAATTGAGAAAAGAAAGTCCATATGGCATTTTTAATTCTAATATAGTGTGTGAAATGTATAGCCTTGTATCTATAATTCATCAAGCAAATTTACAAGCAGGAGGGTTTAGTAGTATTCAATCAGTATGTGGATTTGCAAAAATGATTATGGATTTTTTTTATATAGCCCAAGCTATTCTGGTTTAAAACCACTTCAGGTTTGGTAGATGGTAACACCGCTATGCAAACAACTAATTGTAGAACAGTTAAAAAGTTAACTGTGAAGCTATATAAATTTTGTACTCAAAGTATCATCCACCATTTCAGAGAGATGATGTGAGTTTCTTCTAGAATAAATGGTCATTACCAACTTTTGAGGTTTTGTGTAGTAGTTAAATATTTCCATTTTGGACATAATCGAATCTCCAAAAAATTGCTGCTGTTTTTTTCATGTTCTCTCCAATTTTGTATAAAAATCATCCATCTTTTCTCTAACTTCTCCCCTTTCTTTTGGATTTCTTTGTTAATCCAACTTTTGAAAGATCTTTTTGAAATTAACATCAAGTTCCTCAGCTTGTTGATTCATCAGCTTCTCAAAGAATGGTTGAAATGTCATTAACATCACTTGGATACTTTTCTCCATTTGTCTTGTCATTATTTCTCATGTAGAGATTCTTCCTAACACTTGCTCACTTTGCAACAAATTTTACACAGTTTCATTTCTTTGTAAGTCCAAATATTCACTTTTCTGTTTTTTAAAAAACAAAACGATTCACAGCTGTTCTTTCAAGGTTAGACTTTCCACTTTCACCACCGGGTGTCACTTTCACTTTTAAATAGACATCAATAAAAATCTTAAGAGTCTTTTCCAGGTTTAAGATACGGAAATATAACCATCCTTTAAACTTTAGTATTAGTTAAAATTATTTTTTAAGCCCTTCTGTATTCAGTCGCCATTTTTTCCTCTTTCCAGGAAATTATTTATTAAATTTTCTTTTTAATCAGATAACATTCTTTTTGAAGTAGGAATTTAAGAACTCACCCATGTGGCTGTTTGTTGATTTCATGCCCTTTTTGCAGCTTGACTTTCAAGCTGGTTCATTTTTGCTTCGTGGCTGTATGCTGTCTCACACAGCTTCCTTCATAGACCTTCAAAGGAGTCTCTTCTTGGTCCCAGGGTGGTCACCACCTTCAATGAGATCACAGAATATCCCCTCTCCTCCATTACCTCTACCAGGTATCTTTGGACCTGGAACCGTCCTGATCTACGAAGTGTCAAGCAATCCGGCTCGGGAGCTTCTCCGAGCCTCTTGCTTCATTGCTGCGCCGTCCGCCAGAAGTCCTGGATGAAATTGTTATTTTGAGCACCCAGATCCAAAAGTAAAATACAAAAGAAAAAATACATAATTCTCTAGTTACTAACAATTAGCACTATGAAAAAATGGGACTGAGATTAAATATAAAGTAGATCAAATGATCTAATGATAACAGGTACAACAGGTTTAGAGTTGACAATGAAGATATAAAAGTGGAAAGTAAGTTTTGCCTTTTAGGACGAACCATCAACAGTAAAGAAACAGGCAGTCAAAAAATGTAATGGTATGTCGAAATGACCTTGGAAGATGGTGCTGTGAGTAAAAGTCTCAGCCACGGAAATGGTCAGATAAGAGGCAGGAATGTGGGCATGGCATACTCCCTAATTTCTTGGGCTGTAAAGGTGACAGGGAACAAATGTTTCAGACTTACAAAACTGATGTCAGCCTTGCGAGATAGTCCAGAAAGAAGCATACCCAGATGAATTAATGCTACTTTATTGCAGAATTTACAAGTCTGAAATTTCTCCTCTGTTGCCTTTACAGCTCAAGAAAGCCCATTTCTCCCACCCACCCAAATCAGTTTTCCTAAATGGAGTTTTCAACAGCTCCTACCTATGTCAAAAAAATCATTTTAAAATGCACATTTTTCTATGACTGAATCCTTCAGGATCATTTTGAAGTCAGTTGGAATAATCAAAACTCAATTGGCTCCCTTTCTCATTTCAGATCTTATTACATAAGTTCTGTTTGATGTTTTTAATGGCTCACCTCATATGTCTCTGCCATGCTGCTGAAATTCATTTCCTAAATCAATATCAATAGTACGTTCTGTACATTTTTCACACAGAACTGCGGGGTGAATATTGACATATTGATGTTAAATTGCTGGAGAAAATAAGCATGCAAAGTTTTCCAGAGAACCCAGATGACATATTCCAGTGCCCACATTACAAAATACATACATATATATTTTAAAAAAGAAAACTTTGAAAGCAAACGTTTTTTAAAAAATTAAATGTTATCTGAGATGGCATTATTAGAAAATTGTTTGGAAAATACAATAAACATTTACCTTTCCTTTTGATCTTCTGAAGTCATTTTGCAATTTCTGAGTTTTTTATTTAGGTTTTTGGAAAGGAAAATTAGTACTGGGTTATTTTACTTGTTTATTTCCCAGATACTTCTGAAGTTCCAAAATAATTACCAATTGTGTTAAATTACTAAAATGATTGTTTTATATTTTAAACCATTTACATTTTTTCTGGCTTCTGTAATTCTTCTAGAATTTTGCCCTACATAGAAATGTAACATTTTTTGTAATGCAATAAATTTTGCCATGCCTGTGCATTTTTTGTGTTCAGCCATAAAGAGTATTGAATTTTGCATAAGTGATGAAGATTATAGGGGCATCGTATATATTAAGTCCAATGTATTTCCTAAGCTTTAGAGAGCCAACTTGGTGTAATGATAAAGGCACCAGGCTAAAAACTGAGAGTGAGTTTTAGTCCCATCTTAGTCACAGAGCCAGTCACTCACTCTCAGCCCTGGGAAGAAAGCAAGGGCAAACCACTTCTAAAAATGCTGTCAGGAAAACTTCAGGAACTTGTCCAGACAGTCAACAGGAATCAACATTGACTTGAAGTCATGTTGAGCAAACCTCAACAGCAAAATTGTAGAGTTTTAACACCCTGCCTTCCACATTCTTGAGATAAGCCAAAAGTTTCCTCCTAGAATTGCAACATGTGACCAGGAAATCTAGAAGTTGAACTGAAACATACCTCAGAGGCATCAGATTGAGGAAAGCTGGTTTGTCTAGTGATTATGTGGGAATGCTGTTGAAGACCGTTACAGTATTTCTGTAAACAATAATGAGTTGGTTATTACAGAGAATCTCAGGAAAGAGGAAAAAAACTATTAACTTCAGTTAAGTGAATTATATTTACTCCAAATAAACCTATGCCAGTCAGCATTCCTGTGCTGGGTTTAGCTGTTTTCTATCATTGGATTATTTTATTTTTTTTATTTTGGCAGCTGCTACCAAACTCTGTGTAAGTATTGCTACTAAAACAGTATACTGACAAATTATAAAAAGCATAATTTTCTGGAATGTGGTCAAAATTTGCTTGCTGATATGAGCTAAATCAAGGGGAAACAGTTTGAGGAGAATATCAGCAAAAATATAAATTAGACAATTTGATACCTACTTGTTTTAAAGCCTCCTACTCAACTGAATGTTTTATAGGTTGGTCTAGTAGTAGTAATTCATGTAGTAATTTATTGTAAAAGTCTAAATCTAGACTTGCAGCTTCAGTTTCTTGACACTATTCTGAAAAACTGCCTCTGTCACTCAATGATTCTACTCTATGTTCTGCTACCAATTAAACTATTAAAACAGAACAAACAAATACTTAATGTCTGCCCAAATTCTTATTTATTTTCCAGGTGCTAGGTTCAATTCTAAAAGCTGAGTTATATTTACAGGAAACTTTAAGGTAATTCTGCCCCTGCTGATTCTATGTGAATTCCATCTGATTAAAGACTTTATAAGCATGAGCACTGCAGATTTCTGTAGGAGGCATTGATAGTTATTTTATAATTATGATTTCATTCTTCTATATATATACTTACCAGAAAGCATTTTGGTTTTTTTTTTCTTCTGAGTTACATGAATTTTCCTTTACCTTAGAGTGCAATACTGCATAGTGTTTCATTTAACAATTGTGAACAGCACTGCTCAAAACTTAAACTCCGGAAAGCCATGGAATATGAAAGCAAGGCTAAAATTCTATCCTTCATCCCCACTACCTTTATATTCACCAACAGTACTGAACAGTTGTATTTCCCTGCTTTGCTTCTCTTAAGATTCCATTTTAGGATTCAATGTACACATATTTCAGTTTATATCAAAGCATTTTGAGATTCTAAAAGTTTTTTTTAAATTTGAAATTATCAGAACATCAGTCCTATCTTTTAGGAAGGTGATGGACACCGGCCTTGTACAGGATCAGATTTGCCAAAATTTAGGTAAGAACATAGTAGAGCTGTGTTCAAAGACCAAAATGTCATTTGAAGCAACTATTAGCATGTAGCACAAGTTTGGAGCTTCTTAAAGCAGCTACATCTTTTTTTTAGCTCACATGGTTGGCCTCTGTAGTTAATATATGATTGATGAACAGAAGCATTTGACAAGTTGCACTGAAGTTACAATACCTAGTTGAATAATGAAATGTCTGCAAACAAACAATCAAGCTCAAAGACACAAGGAACAAGGAACTATATGTTTGTTTTGATAGATTGATATCCTGTTTAAGAGCTGAAGGTAGTATATATATAGCACTCTCTCTTCCTGTTTCTTCTTGCAAAAAAAAGTCATGTAGAGGAGGGAAGGGAGAAAGAGAGACTACCCCAAAATCCCCCTCTGGCCAGAATCCTCTGTGGCTGAGGATGAATTTGAATCTGTTTCTTTCTGCTCCTAGTCCTGGCTAACTATATGACTTATTTACATTTTCAGAGTCATTATAAAGGGTCTTTCTCATACAAACACATACAAGTAGAGATTGTAATATCACAAAAAAATGAAAGGTATTTTTTCCATAATTATGTAGGGGTTTAATTCAGTGTCAGCTTAGTTATGTATACATAGATGCAGAACTGCAGTCCTAGACTGACATCTTTTTTACTTCTCCTTATAGTATAGTAATTTAAATAGCACTGCTCTCCCTGTACTCCTTCCTTAGACAAAATTCAGATTTATGTGAGGAGGGAGCTCCATAGATACATCAGTGATGCAGCCTCAGCTGCATTCAGTTTTTATGCATCTTCACGCGACCATTGCCCTCTAATTGATTGCCCTTATGTAATGGCATTTAATAGGGATAGATAATTTTATACACAGAAGCCAAACTTTTTAAAATCATTTGCTAGCTTTGAAGAGCTAGTTGGCCTTTTCTCTCTCTGTATGAAGCCTTAACTGGCTATCTGTAGTCTGGTGGTGTTAGTCCTATTGATTAATATTCATAGCACACTGTACCATTTAATTAACTTGCATGAAAGGCAAGACTTTAAAAGATTGTTGAATTTGATTTTAGGGGTGGTGATGAACATGCCATAGGGATTGCCTTTAGTGGCATTTTAAGTCAACGTCCAGAAAAAAAGGCAGAGCTGCACAAGAGAAAGAACACGTCAAGTGTCAGACTTTAAAAAGGCTTATTTTCTGTCCCCCTTTCCCCAGTATGATTTAGCTTGCCCTGTTAGGTGGAAACAGCTGACAAACTCTGATTGATCTTGAAAAAGAGAAGCAGTGTTGAACCTGGATAGTACTTTGGGTGGGAGATAACCGGAAAATTTAGATTAGGAAATTGCAGTAACAGCTTAAAAGAAGAAAATGGTCATTCCTATTATCATCATCAAAAAACCAGTATGATATCACCAAGAGTTGAATTCAACAGAAAGGATATATTTTGTTATGTTTTGTATGTTACTGTTTAGTTCAGCCTATTCATGAATTCCTTAGGACAAGCACATCCTCACCCTTGCAAAGCATATTGCGAAACCTGCCAGAAAAATGGGTTGACTTAAGAGACTTCCATCAGTAGAATAGGGGGAAAGGCTATTTACAGTATAATAATGTCTCTTCTTTTCCTGTTCTTTCATGTCTACAGATTTGGGTAACTCTTTGGAAAAGCATGGGAAATAATGTGAATAGCTTAAAGAAGAGATGGGCAACCAGGGCCCCTTTACGACCTGTAGACTTCCTGTAGGAATTCCAAGAATTCCTAAGCCATAGTTGTTCACTCCTGGCTTAGAGGATTCAAGGAACAACTTTCTCCTCTTCATTCTGTTTTAAGGGGTTTTAGCTGGATCAAAGAATTTTTGTTCAGCTGTGGTACACCAACCAGAGAAAATCATGAGTACTTCTTTATTATTCAAGAGAAAATTTCATATAGACTTTACTAGGGGAGCAGAGTGTTTTATATAAAGTGTTAGGAGTTTCTTTTCCTTCAACAGCTTAAGTTGTAGTTCAGATTTCAACTTTGAACAGAAAAAACGCAAGATATTGAGTTTTGTTTCAATCTTGTGCAGTGTATTAAATATGTACCACTAGAGTGACTGTAGACAATAAAAACTGCATAGGTTTATTCAACAATGCTTGTTATGTTTTGATTCCTCAGGATAAAGAATTGTTAGGAATACCTTATCACATGTGGCAAGGCACTTCTAAAAATGTTTACAGAAATCTCTTGGTATAAGGGAACATCTGTAAATAGTTACCACTGCCTGACGTTAAGGCTTCCTAACAGTACTGAATAATTCTGTGTAGAGTGCATGTGAGTGAACATATATGGACAAACCCTTGGAGAGTCAGACCATAGTTATAGGTCAAGGAAGAGATCCAACTGTTGAATAGGGCTGCTGACTCACCTCACTTCTGTATAACTGATGTAACCATTTCTATTAATATTTTAATCCATGCCAATTTCCCAATAATTCCCAGAAGAAATGATTTTGTCAATATTCCAGTAATGACATTGGTATCCCTTACGATGTGAAGGATTCTTATAAACCAAAAATGTACAACTGTTTTGAGGCCAAGTCTAGCCTTTGAGTGTGATTCTAAGGCTGTGCTCCAAAAGGGGGTTGAGTTAGCAGTGACAAATGTGTAGAAGTTGTGGGATGACTGCAAGGGCTACTGTAAAATGAAAAAAGGAAAAAAAATGATATTCTAGAATGGACAGCTCCTATTGCTACCAATTAAAAGATGCTTTGCAGCTATTACATCTTTTTTCACTTTTAGGGATTTTATTTTGTAAGGAAAAAGAAAAATGGGGGAAATTGCCATATGAAGATAATTACGTCTATACCCTCTACCTCTTAAAATTCCATGAATCAAGCAAGATAATTTGACAATGAAAAATGTAATCTAGAAAAAAAAACATGTCATAAATGAAGGACTTGAAGTGCAATCTCTCTGAATTATTTAAAATAACTAAGTATTTTGGTTCAAGCAAATAATTTAAATGATGCTTGTTGCTCTGTAGTTGATGACAACAAATTTGCTTAAATTTATCTCCTTAAATGTATTAGCAATAGCAACAGCAGTTAGACTTATATACCGCTTCACAGTGCTTTATAACCCTCTCTTAAGTGGTTTATAGAAATTAGCATATTGCCCCCAACAATCTGGGTCCTCATTTGACTGACCTCAGAAGGATGGAAGGCTGAGTCAACCCTGAGCTAGTGGGACTCGAACTGCTGAATTTACTGGCAGCCGATTGTTAACAGAAGTAGAATGCAGTACTGCACTCTAACCACTGCGCCACTACAGCTCTAATTTCATATTAAAATAATGTTCATAAATATAAAATATATGTCATATTAATCTGCTATCTAGAACATGAGTATGTAACCTAAACAGGAATGAAGATTCACACCAAATTAAGGAAAGGAATCTTCAGATCTTTTCAACGTCATTCCACTCCATCTCTTGTGAGGATTTGTTTTTGTGAGATTCCTTCCCCAAGCTTCCATTTAGGTAGAAAACAATAACATGGGCAAGATAAAGAAGAGAAAACTTCATTGCGTGACTTGCTTTTTACTCCCACAACATTTATTCAAAAACAGCTAATAAAATTCAATGAGATTCAACATTAGGTTTCTGATGTGTGACAGCTTGAATAGTTTATTAACATAGATCTGTATTTATTCAGACTGAGGCAAGTAAATAAAGCCCCAAATATAAAAAGAGTAGTAGGTGGATTTTCACTTACAGGGAGCTTCCTGGAGTAATCCTTGTTTTGTAGAGAGCATGTGTTTTCATTGTTGGACAGTTTGGTTCAACTTCCTTTCTCTTTGAGACAGAATGACCATGATTCTAAACCTAGAGCAGTGCCAGCTTTGTTTGTAATGGGTTGTCTGTTTTTCTGATATTACAAATTTAATCAGTGATAACATGACTTTAATGATGGATGTTGATTGCTATATTAAAATTAGGTAGTATTTTTATTAATACTTCATAGTTATCAAGTATTAGATATTGCAATACCTATCATTCAGATTTGAGATACATAAATTGATTGCTGTAATTTCAAAAGATTTCATAGTGTATGTTTAATATTCATTTGGATGACTAGTGTACCATTGCTAGATTCTGTAGAATGTAATACAGATTCAGCATAAAATGAGTAAAATGAAATATCCACTGAAGTGCTCAAGCCTATCAATGCTGCTGACACTGGCACCAACCTATATTACATTTAATTGGATGTATGGAGGGTGGCCAGACATAAGACTAGGTTTAGTGCTGTTCTTTCCAAATATCAGAAACTGAGAAAACGTCACTTGGAAATTATTGCCTGTTTTGTCAAAGATATCATAACCAGTAAAATTAGAAGGCCGCCATCTCTGGAAAAGGTAAAAAGCGAGTGAGAGAAATAAGGCTTGGTGTTCTATATTGCTAGAAATTCCATTCAGTTGAACATATTTTAGAAGAGACATATAAAAGTAAATCTGTTCTGAATGTAGGCGTTTCTTGTCACCTATAGCAAGTATAGGGAGCTCTTGGTTCAACATCATGTGCTAAGAATTAGAATGTATTCGCCAAGTGTATCTGGACACACAAGGAATTTGTCTCTAGTGTACATGCTCCATACCAGTGATGGTGAATCTTTTTGAGGCCGAGTGCCCAAACTGCAACTCAAAGCCCACTTATGTATTGCAAAGTGCCAGCATGGCAACACGTACCCCTCTGCCCCCCTGGTGATGCCTCCCCCGTGACAATCCCGCTCCCCAGGGAACATGCTCACTCGCCTTCAGCTTCTTGTGTGGCAGCAGGGTGTTTCCTCGGCTGTGGCACACATGCCATAGATTCGCCATCACTGCTCTATACTTACATACAGGTTATAATTGACAAACTGTGATTACAATCATAAGGTTATAATTGACAAACTGTGATTACAATCATAAGGCTATAATTGACAAACAGTGATTAAAATCATAGGATGCATTCATAATCATAAAGTACATTCATCATGTCATGTACGTATTATGTGCAATCGACAAACCACGAACCTAATCATAAAATAAGACTATAATACATGTGTAGTTTACATACAGCATAAACAATATTTTCTATTCCTTCAAACAATGTGTTCTATTAAGCGATATGAGGTCATGCATTGGAGCATAAGGATCTAGAAATCCATTGAGAAGTTGCTAAGTTGCAGATAATGGTTGAGAATGTGTACAGAAGTTTATTTCACTAAGAAAGGCTGACTGTTGAACCTGGAAATTAGATAGAATTGGCCTTGAGGATTTTGTTTTGGTTTGTTTTTTTGGAGTGAGAATTCCAGGTTTATCCAACAGAGGAAGGTGCTGCCATGCTACATGGACATATCCATGTAGTCATCAGGGCTTTTATACAATGCATACATTTTTGTGGATAGATAGATAGATATACAGACAGACAGACAGAGACAGACGAATGGATGGATGGATAGATAGATAGAGAGAGAGAGAGAGACACACACACAGAGAGAGAGACAGATAGATAGACAGACACACCAACAGAGACTGATCACTCTACAAGCAAATAGGACTCAAGTCCTGAGCTGAGATTAATTTTATTTATTCGGCAAAAGACCGAAGTGAGGACGCAAGAATTCCAGTAATTAATTTTGCAGTTCAAATGTAGATTTACTCTCTATAATTTATTCAAAGTTTCTTTTTCTTGCACTGTTAATTCAATGGGGAGTACATCAAACTTAACTGACAAGGCAAACCAATTTGCACCTGATTTTTTCCCCCATAATAGTTGTTAACCATATTAGTAATGTGAGAATTCTCTCTTGTATCTATATGGTCCAGAAGTTGTGAGATTAGTTAAAGCAACCAAAAATACAGAAGTGTTAAAAAGCGGCTCATTAAATAAAGATGGAAAGTAAATTCCAGGACTTTTCTAAGAAGTCGGAGATAGCACTTGTCTAGTTAAACTAGTTCTTAAGAGAGATTTGTTTATTTCTGTGTAACATCCTTTCTAACATTCCAGAATTACATCTGTATCTTAATTCCCAAAACAATCGCCTTCAGATCTTAAAGTAGTCATTTCTTAAAATAATCTAATTTGTTTTCTATTCCTCAAATTCAATGTCTTCTTACAGAAATATTTTCTATTTTGTAAATTTGGTTAATATCGATTTAAGTTTACCCTTTGTTTATGTGCTGCAGTACATAATACCAATTTTCCACCTAAGGCACCTAATTATGCAAAGCAATAGTTATTCATCTTGGCCAGTGTTTTAAAGATTTTTTTCCTGTGTTCTGTCAGAGCCTGCAGTGCAGTGGGATGTTACTCAGCAAATATTTTCCGAAACGTTGTGATAGACCAGCAAATTAAACACACACAGTCATTTAATGAGAGCTTTTACAAGAAGACAGTTGACCTTTCTGATAGACAGGAGAAAAATTTACTTAGTCAAGGGCCTAAATTGAATTGTTGACCCAAAGGATCCTGTTTTGTGCCATCCTGCAATGAACAGAGAAGATAGATACAGTAGAAATAAGCAGGAAGGTTTCGGTAAACATATCCCACAAAGAAGAATAGGCAGAGGCAAAGTCCCAAAGCCCAAGGAATAGTCGGCTTGTTCTGACAAATACTTCAATCCACAATGAGCCCTTTGTATCCTCTGATCCTGGCTACTCTCCTCCGTAGGTCTTATTCCCAAAGTCCCCTCAGGCTTGAAGCTTGATACTCAGCTGCTGTATTAGCTGCTATTGCAATAGCACTTGTATATCTCCTCATAGTGCTTTACAGGCACAGGCAATTTGTTTCTTTTGGGGGAGAGGGTGTCGAGGGGTGGGCACATTTGGACAAGGCCTGTTTTTGCTGAGTGTATTGGTGTAGTAGAAAAAGAAGATGGCCTTAAAGGACGGAGGGAGGATTGG
>JANHFO010003750.1:785751-796161 GCA_032468095.1 Pareas carinatus
TATCTATCTATCTATCTATCTATCTATCTAAAAAAGGAGAATATATATATCTGTTGCTGATCTTGGCTGAACTTCATTTCTTTTTCTGTAGATGAACATTTAGTACAGGGTACTATGTTAAGGTAACTAAAGAGTCAATGCATAATAAGTTCACTGAACACAAAGAAGAATACAAGGTTTGAGTCAATGTAGAGTACTATTCTATAGCTGATTAATTGGGCAATTTAGCTGGCAAGGACAATAAGACTCTGAATGGAAATGGATGTTGACTTAAGTCAGTTTATTCTGGCCATTTCACCAGGGTGGATGTAACCTGAGACATTTAGAATGGGAGACCAGCATCATGGAACATTTCATTGTATCTGGATTTGTGCTGGCGTTAGTCTTACATCTAGGTACAGATACAATAAGAGATTCTTTAATTAAATTTTATACGCAGCTGGGAAAGAGGAACAATGTTCTGGTGTCCGAGTCCTGCCGTGTTTACTCATAATTAATCCTTCTCATTGCATTTAGGTAATTATGCAGCAGACTGTGGGCTTACTTCTCTTTGCAATTATTTCAGTTGTATCCATGACACAGAATAATTATGTTTACTGGGTGGTTTACCATTTCACTTCCATTGGGATGCTCTCCCTGATATATGAAGAGATGCAATCACAACAGTTGGTATTTGTATCCACGCTACCACTTCTGCCAGCAGGAGAAATTTATTTTATTTATTATTTTTACAAATTCTCAAAGAAATCCAAAAGAAGTCTCATAATTTATAAGTAGCTGAAAAATATCCCTGAATTTATCCAACTTGGCTGCAATTCAGTTTTGTAACGTTAAAAAAAAGGTTTGAAGCAACACATTTCACCAAATGGAATGTCTTTGAAGACATATGTTATTTCTGACAATAGAAATGAGTTTATTTGTACAGTACACATTTACATTGGTGGACATAATGTGGCTAAGAGAGGAATTAGAAATAATTTAACTGAGTGGTTAGGAATGCAGACTAAAAACTACAATGTAGTTAGATGATTTTAGATTTTTGATTTATTGGGCTTTCCGGACCACCATGAGTTTAAGGGTCATATATTAGAGTGAAAGCTATTTAAACTGTAATGTGTATTATTTTACTTACCTTGATTTTTGATGTCAAAGAAAGAGGAATGTACAGTAGCTACATCCGTTTATGCATTAGGCTTTTCCACATCTTTCTGTCCTTGCAAATCATCCTTGCTTCTACCACCTCAATGCACTGATTCATTCACTGCCTTTTGTTCTTCAACAAAAGAACAATCTGTAAAAGAACAAATGGATGGCAAAATCACAAAATTGATTGGTGTACTTGGAAGGCTGCAAGAACATTCATTGATCAATCATTTTTACCAACAAATATTCCAGCATTTTTTTTCACCCACTAAGCTTTGTGCATCTGTCAGGATGATAATGAAAATATAGAAATTAAAATACTAGCCTGTTTGTGCTATCCCTGACATTAGTAGGCTTTGGGTAAAGATATGAGCATCCTGAAGCATTCCCAGGTGTTATATTCCATTGATGTAGCTCTACTCTTCCATAAAGAACAGTTCTTTTTTCAGAACCTCTTTGTTCAGTTTTGTTTTAGTGATCCAGAAACGAAAGGATTATTTAAGAAAAAACTGCTGATACAATGAGAAATGTCATTACTAAACTATAATAAGCTAAAAAAAATAAAAACATGAGCAAACAACAAAACCCAGAAAACAAAAATCTGGCTAAATCTAGTTTACAACAATTATTTCTCTGTATGCTATTCTATCATTGCAAATCACCCTTGCTTTGAGCACAACTATGCACCACACTCTTCTTTTTGAGATTTCATAAATTCTGTCTAAATCTGTACAACCATGATTGTTTTTGACTCTTCCTTTCCTCTTGACTCATTCAACATCTTCATATATTCATTTTACAGTTCAGTCCTCATCCTTTGTTTCAGTATGGTCAAATCCACCTCAACCTACTACTTTCATACTTCTCCCTTTGGTGTTCTATCTGCATTCATTCATCATTCACTAATTCTCGATCTTATCTCTTTTTAAGTGTCCCATTTCCTTTACATTTAACTTTCATGCTTCTACTGTGATCCATGAATGACTTCCTTGCTTAGCAATGGAAATTCCCATCCCAGTTATAGTGGTAAGCCAAGGACTACCTCTGTTTACTCAGAAGAAAACTCTATTGAGTTCAGTATATTTTACTTCCAGGTTTAAGATTGCAGCCCAATATAATATAGTTTTACTTCTTGAATAAGGATTGTCAAATGATAAATTAAACTACTTAAGCTATTACTTTCAAAATGGATGAAACGCTTCTCTTTTTAGTAACATAACTTTTAAGTCAGAGCAGAATGGGGAGAGAAAGATATAATCTTTCACACAAGATAATGCTACTAAGTTTTTTCCAAATTCCAGTGTCACAGTTTTTCTGTAACTTGTCTACTTTGACTAATATATCCAAAAAAAGATCTATATGTTGAATTCTCATTGTACAATATGGTACAGCTTGTGATAGGAAGTTATAAAATAAGTATCTCTGCACTGACTAATTTATTATATAAGACAAGAAGCTAAATGGATCTGCAAAGAACATCTATATAAAATGGGTTACATAAGTATCTTGAAACTACATTGATTAGTTAGACCTCAGCCCCCAAAGCATTAGCTCTGAATTTCCTGTACATTAGTTTTTAATGGAATCCTACTTTGCATTTGCAAATCTGTCTCATTTTGTATACAATTGGCAAGAGCTGAGGCAGTTTTTCCTGTGGTCTCTGATGCTGTTAATGACTCTGAGTCCCTGGAATTCAGGTCATAGCTTCTCTGCTGAAACAGTTCTGGAAGAGGCAGATTTGCACCTTCCCATTGTCTTCTGTCACAGCTGACATTTTTCAGCTGCTGCTTGGAGGAATTGATGCCCATATTTGTAGAATACCATTGCTTCAGTGAATTCCTCCTCATTGTCTTCTCAATCTCTATTCTGACATATGAAGAGGGGAAAAAGAGATTTGAGCCAGAAAACACTTCAGCGTATTGGCGTTTAGGAATACAAGCCAATGATTTGGCCCAGGTCTCACATTATGCTATGTATTTTTTTAAAAAAATATCATGTGTTCACTAATTATAGTTTTTTGGAGTTCATGTAGCAAGCTAAGTTCAAACTAATAGTTAACGTCGTTTTCAAATTCCAGTGGCTGCTAATCAAAAATAATGGTGAATTTAGGTTTGGATGACTATTTTACTGCAGAAAAGCCACTGAGTATTTGATAAAGCTATATGAGACAACTGCAGGTTGATGGCACATGTATTAATCAGCCAAAGCCACTTACCACGACATGTAAAATCATTCATGATAAAATCAGGCCCAACATCAAGGATGAAATGATGCTGGACAAAGTATCTGCTATTCTTCCCCTTCATTTCCGATGTCTCCTGTAGCGCACCATACCTTGGTAAGCCCATTTGTAAGCTTAACAGATGGTAGCAGTACAGGTGGACCTCAATGTACGACCACAATCGAGCTCAACATTTCTCCCGCTAAGCAAAACATGCATAAGTGAGTTTTGCCTCATTTTGCAACCTTTCTTGCCACAATTGTTAAGTGAATCACTGCAATTGTTAAGTTAGTAACAGAGTTGGTACGTGAACTTGGCTCCCCCATTGATTTTGCTTGACAGAAATATTAAAGAAAGATGATCACATGAATATGAACGAGTTGCCAAGCATCCGGATTTTATTCTGTGACCATGCTACAAAGGTTATAAGTGTGAAAAACAGCCATAAGTCTTTTTTTTCCCAGTGCCGTTGCAATTTGGAACGGACACTAAAGAAATGAGTGTCAGTTGAAGATTGCCTGTAACATGAAAGAGCATCTCCTTTCCACTTTTAAATATATTTGAGCAACATGTTAATTGCTTTCAGAATCAAAGCACTGGATTCCGTTGCAGTTATTTTCTGTTTTCTATTTCCTCCTAGTCCCTTTTGGTATATGACATTTCTTTTCACTGCCCACCGGAAAAGGAAAAAAAAGGAAACCAGTAGAAATAGATTATCAACGCTACACCCAAATTTCCTGCTTTTTTATTCAGTCATAGGACTGTCGGCTCAGGTGGAGTTCTGGTGGATGAAGATGACCTAATTTATTGCAGGTTTTTTTTTGTGAGGAACTGATAACTGTTTTGCCTTGCCTCATTGCTTGTCCCTGTTCTTTTTCCTGGTACTATAAAACTTGGATTTGGGATGGAAGTGTTATATTACTCTCTTGTTTATTCAGAAGATAAGTTAAAAGTGAACAATTGAACCTTTTGTTTTATGAAATGGTATGAAATGAGGTAAGTTGTTTCTCCTTAAAGAGATACAACAACCACAGTTATTCTTAATTTTCCTCCTTTTTTGGTTTTTACTCTGGCCATCCACAACTCACTTTCTTTTTCTTTCCGTTTTTCCTTTCCAACTCTGAGTTTCATGTTTACCTTCTTAAAGAAATGGCCAGATAACATTTGTTCGAACCTTTATTCAAAGACAAAATAAAATACTCTTTCATCGCACGAGGAAGTAAAACTATTCGGTTGAAACATAATCCAGGGAGATTGTATTATTTGGTTTAAGTAATGACAACATCCAAATTAGTCACGTCAAGACATGCGTCTCCTGCTTAAAGGTGAGATTATCTTAAATTGACAAAAACTTACAAGGTAAAAATGGCATCAAATAAAATAAGAAGAAAATAGATTTGGCAATAACATGTTCCCATAACCTAAAACAACCACATTTTAATTCAGACCACAGAGAGATCCACCAACAGAAGTACAGGGAGTTCTTGACTTAAATGAGTTATTTTAATGACCATTCAAATTTACAAAGGCACTGAAAAAGGTTACTTATGAAAAAATGTTCACCCTTATGACCATTACATCATCCCCATGGTCACATGATTTAGTCAGATACTTGACAACTGATTCATATTTATGACGGTTGCCATGTCCCAAGGTCACATGATCATATTTTGCAATCTTCTGACAAGCAAAGTCAATGGGGAAGTCAGATTCACTTAATAACTGTGTAACTACCGTGTTTCCCAGAAAATAAGACACTGTCTTATATTAATTTTTGCACCCAAAGATGTGCTAGGCCTTATTTTCAGGGGAGGTGTTATTTTTCCACCGAGGCTGCCCAGAACCGGAAGTCCGAGGCCTTATTATCGGAGAGGTCTTATTTTCGGGGGATGCCTTATATTTCAGTGAGAGGCAAAACTGTAAGTAGGTCTTATTTTCGGAGGATGTCTTACTTTCGAGGAAACAGGGTAATTTAACAGCTTGCGCTTAACAAATGTGGTGAGAAAAGTCATAAAATGGGACAAAACGCACTTAACAAATTTCTCACTTAGCAACATAAATTCTAGGCTCAATTGTGGTCATAAGTCAATGACTACCTATAGTTTAACTTTGCAGTCCAGGTGAGGAAACATCCAGGTGTTTAAAGCCCTACAAAAGGCCAGAAGGATCATAGATTAAAAGATGCAGGGCTTTAATTGCCCAGTTGAAGCTAGTAGACATTAATTTAGGCCCCTCTGGCCTTAAGTGCAGATTTTGTCTATAGATCTTGTGATCTCACTGATCCTGGGGGGTCTTATGGTTCCAGCATATGCCCTTTTTCTCTCCCCACTAATTAGAAGGTGTTCAAAAGCTTTTGTATAGATCCTACATAAGACTGCATCCTGTTTGATCTGAACCCCGTCCCCCCCCAAAAAACCTGGAAATTCATTTAAAACCTTTTTATTCCGTTTAGAATCCTGTAAATATGTTAAATTTTAATTCTCACCATCCTGAGCACATCTGAACATCTATTTTCATAATTTTTATTTGTTATATTTGCCTTGGCTAGAGATAATGAGAGGATAGTTCCACGGAAATGGAAACATTTGTTTAAGAAAAAAAAATTCCTTCAATAAGTTAGTAAGAGTAAATTGTAATCAAAGCAGGTTTTTAGATCCTGGGTGGATTATTGTTCTAGCATTGGATAAAAATATGATCTTTGCTGAGCCTTGAATGTAAGCAGGACTTAAAACAAAGAAATAGATTTAAAACAGATCGTGTATTCTGAGTATTTCAAAGAGTTCAGTATGGTGTTTCTCTTACTTCGTTTATATCCTGAAACCAATCTAGGCAGCCTTGAATCAGATTCACACATTATACCCAGCCATAATATGACTTGTTTCTTTTTGGTTTTGTATTTTATTTGTAATAGTAAAACACCGTACAATATCAACAGGAAACACAGTGAAGAAAACCCTGGTATACTAGTGATGTAAAGAAGCTAAACATGATTTTAAAAAAGAGGGAGGGGAGGCTTAGAAAAGAGCAAGAAGGATTCATAAAATGTATGTTTGTTTTTGCCTGAACATAATACGTGGACTGTAGTTTAATAGTAATATGCAA
Organism: Pareas carinatus; assembly: GCA_032468095.1. NCBI lineage: Eukaryota > Metazoa > Chordata > Lepidosauria > Squamata > Pareidae > Pareas > Pareas carinatus. The sequence goes on from JANHFO010003750.1 coordinate 792,218, forward strand.
ACCAGGTTCCCATAGGCGATTCACCAAACTTTGATTTAAAACCTTGCAATTTAGTCTGTATCTGTTTTTCTAGTTGTTTTGTCAATCCTCAAGAATAACAGTAAATAAAATTTTAGTATGACTTTGAGTTCATATCTGGAGGCAGGGTTATAACAAAGAAGAATTCAATCATGTATGTTCAGCTCTGTCCTTTGTAAATGGAATTTATTGTATCCTGTAATTGTTTACAGATAAAGTGACTATAAAAGTTAATCCAAGGCACCTTGTTGTCCTGAGCAGAGATATTTTTTCACTTTTTCCAGTTCTGCAAGGTGACTAGGCTGGCAGTGACTTCATAGCTTCATAGAGGACAATCTGCATCATTTAATCAGACAGTTTAAGTTATCTGACGTACAACAATAACAACACTTTATATAGAACAAAAAGACTTAATAGGATCTAAAGCTGGCAGGTATTATTCAGTGTTCTGCATTAAGGAATACATCATTAGTTATTGTTCAGCTTTTCTCCTGGGAAAAATCTGTTTTGTCTATGTAAGAACAATGTCATTTTGGTGGCAATGTTCCTTGTACTAACTGAATGAATTTATAGCTCATAATTAATAGCAATTTATCTTCATTTTAGACCCTTTCATAAAAAGCAAGGATTAAAGTATCATATATATCCAACTGTGTAATGAAAGATATTAGGCATCTCTTGACCTATATTGAATCCAGTTGGAATATATAAAACAGAAACATTAAGAGTTCTAAAGATGGCATAAAGGAAAAAGCTCAGCCAGATGTTACAACTGACATGAAATGTAGGGTTGCTTACAATGCTGAGTTAGCACTGAGGTGAAAAGTTCTTTCTAACCCCTTTGTGAATTGGGGATCTTTGTATATATGATTGGCAAGTATTCTTCCGAACAAACTGGAGGGAGTTCTTATTATGGTCCTTATTAGCTGTAATTCAACCTACTAGATTTAACAGATTGGCGTCTGCAATCAGTATAAAGATTCTGAGTTCTTTATAGACCAATTTTAAAATATGATATATCAACAGTAATTATTTGCCTTTATTGTGTGGCTGATCAAGAGAACTAAATATTCTGCAGTTATTAGCTGAAATTTAGTCAAATTTGGGGTTTTTTATCTTCCAAATTGATTGCTTCTAGGGTGCACCTACCAATTAACCTCTAAATCTGATGACAGTAACACCTGTCCTTTGATTTCCCATACCTTGAAAAAATTCAAGATTTGTAATAGAATAGCTTATTCAGCCTAGCAGCTTTATGTGTTTTGATTTACAGGCTTTTTTTTTCTAAAAGTTCAGTAATAAATCATCGTATTTCACAGATGAAAATAAATTACAGCCAGGTTCAATGAAAAAATTTGTGCCCAAAGATGAATGGAACTAATAGCTTCACACAAGTATAATTCTTAGCCTTGAAGAATAGCAATTGGAATTAAGTGACGTAATTAGTTTTATCCAGGTTATGAACTATGCCTTGGTTTGTTTTTTCATTCACAGGAAGAAAGCATTGTAAAGGAGATAGACATCAGTCATCATGTCAAAGAAGGTTTCGAAAAAGCAGATCCCTCTCAGTTTGAACTCCTGAAAGTATTGGGACAAGGTTCCTATGGAAAGGTAATGTTTTATATGTAATTTAGCTTTCTAAAATCTGGTGTCTTCCAATTTGATGGATCAGTTCCCAGAATGTAGTGCATTTAAGTTGGAATTCTGAAAATTGATGCTGTTGTGAAGCCTTCTTGCATTCATAATATCCAGATAATCAGACCATCAAACCAGACACAGAGTACGCATTCATCCACTCATCTCAGACATAGAGGCCACATCTTCATTTGAGAGAGATGCATCCTTGACTCACATATAAAATCACATCTTCACCTTTATTTTTCTCCCCTCCCTGACCCCTCATCTCTTCCTCTGTATCTGGTTTTCTTTCCTTGCCCTCCTTCATGTTGCTGTAAACATAGAAGCAACTACACTTATTTTTCAAGGATCACCCTAATATTTCATCAGAGAAAAAGCCTTTAAAGCTATGGGAGAGTTTGTTTGCTTGTTTCTTTGTTTGTTTGTTTGTTTTTTATTTATTTATTTATTTAGTCAAGCATATACAACATCAACAATAGTAAAGGGTAAAAAAAATAAAAACATATATGAACATATAAGTGAGAACAAGTAAATGGGGACAGTAGGACAAGGACGGTAGGCACGTTAGTGCGCTTATGCACACCCCTTTTATAGACCTCTTAGAAATGGAGTGAGGTCCACTGTAGACAGTTTAAGTTTAAATTTATTGGGGTTGAGGATGTAACAACATCATCAGATAGTGAGTTCCAGGCATTGACCACTGAAGTCATATTTTCTGCAATCAAGTCTGGATCGGTTCACTTTGAGTTTGTATCTGTTGTTAGCTTATGTATTATTGTGATTGAAGCTGAAGTATTTGTTAATAGGTAAAACATTGTAACAGACAATTTTGTGTACTAAGCTTAGGTCCGACCGTAGGCGGCGTAGCTCCAGGCCTTCTAGGTCCAGATTTTTAAGCCTGGTGGCATAAGATATTCTATTGCAGGTTGAGGAATGGAGTACTTTTCTTGTAAAATACCTCTGAGTTGAGTACTCCTAGTTCTTTGACAGAGTGAGGGTTGTCTTCGAGATTGTATCTTGACACCTATAAACAATTATATTTGACATCTGCAGAATATCCAGGGGATTGATGGTACAAAATGATTTTCCATTCCTGAACTTTCCATTCCATAACCTGACAGTTCTACTTATTACTAATTGCTATTTGATTGTTACACATTTACTCAAGTGTAAATAAAATGCATTTTTAATAAAAGTTCCTTGCAGGACACTTTGCTGATCAGAAAATCCTGGTCACTGACAAGTTATTCTAAAGCATTTTATCTCATTATGGGCTAAGAAATCATCCTAATCAGAACAGCTATTATTCTACTTTTTGTATTCAGATTAATATTATTACTTTTTTCACTGGATCAAATGCTTTAAAAAACCATATGCCAAGAGCTACCATTACTAAACTTTCATGTCAGAGTTGATCTTACAATTCATGAAAGTGTGTTTTGGTGAGATGATTCAGCTTTTATATTATATATAATTCTCCTGTATAGCAAACCTATGCCACAGGATATATGAAATAAATGTACAACCTGATTGTAATCTGAATTGACAAGCCATTAATAAAATATATTTCTCTATAGAGTATTGCAGTGTAAATCCCTAAGATAGAAAAAGGACAGTTCTGACTATACATTGTCCCTTATGATAAAACACTGTTTTCCAGGATTATGACCTCAGGTATTGATCCTGTGCACATCACAGATACTTAAATCCCATGTAAGATTATGGGATTTATACAGTCAAAGTGTTAAAGAGAATAATGACTTAATCTTTAAGGTGCAGTCTGAATTTTTTCCTTGTGATTAATAGGGTTATTTCTCAGTAATTCTATAATGGTGACTTAGCTAAATGTTTAAAATATAGATGTGTTAATAACTTCAACCCTTTCAAATGGATTGCTGGCTTGGCAACTGACTACTAATTCTCCTTTGCATTAACTTTTGCAGAGCTAAGTAACATGTTCCACATATTAAGAAAATACAAAGTAGCTATCTATACACTGCTTCTGTCTGAAATTCCTGACTGTGTGATATTAAGGTGATATGTTTCAGCAGTTTTGGTTATTCTCAATTTTGGGGAAGCAAAAAGTATAATTATTGTCACCAAGGAAAAAACATCTGTGGACATTTAATAATTCTGGGTCTGAGCTCCAATGAGTTTCAGGTGGTGGTGATTGTTGTTGTTGTTGTTATTGTTATTTCAATTTATATACTGCTTAACAGTGCCTTACAGTACTCTCTAAGCGGTTTACACAGTCAGCATATTGCCCCCAACAATCTGGGTCCTCATTT
>JANHFO010003750.1:846151-856379 GCA_032468095.1 Pareas carinatus
CATTGTTCGGTCTCATGTCTCTCATCTTTCTCTTGGCAATGCCCCATAGATTCTCTATGGGGTTCAGGTCAGGCGAGCATGCTGGCCAATAAAGCACAGTAATCCCACGGTCATTGAACCAGGTTTTGGTACTTTTGGCAATGTGGGCAGGTGCCAAGTCCTGCTGAAAATGAAGTCAGAATCCCCATAAAGCTCATCTGCGGAAGGAAGCATGAAGTGCTCCAAAATTTCCTGGTAGACGGCTGCATTGACCCTGGACTTAACGAAGCACTGTAGACCGACACCAGCAGATGACATGGCTCCCCAAATCAACACAGACTGTTGAAATTTCACACTGGACTTCAAGCATCTTTCAGTGTGTTTCTCTCCATTCTTCCTTCAGACTCTGGATCCTTGGTTTCCAAATGAGATGCAAAATTTGCTCTCATCAGAAAAGAGAACTTTGGATCACTGAGCAACAGACTGGTTCTTTTTTTCTTTAGCCCAGGTAAGACACTTCTGACATTGTTTGTTGTTCAGGATTGGCTTGACAAGAGGAATACGGCATTTGAAACCAATGTCCAGGATCCGTCTGTGTGTGGTGGCTCTTGATGCACTGACTCCAGCCTCAGTTCACTCCTCGTGAAAGTCCCCAACACTTTTGAATGACCTTTTATTGAAAATCCTCTCCAGGCTGCGGTCATCCCTGCTGCTTGTGTACCTTTTTCTTCCACACTTTTCCCTTCCACATAAATTTTTCGAGTTTCACCTATATGTACGGTATGGAATAGGTGTTCGCAAACTCTACAGCTCATCAACCCCTTCATGAAATTTCAGCTTATTCATCAACGCCCAACATTTAATATATAAAAATAACTTAATGAATATTATTACAAATAATGATATGGAATTGAAATACCAAATGGGCGAACTATCAAAAGGCATTGGAATGAAGCCTACATGTATATGCACATTTTACAGATGAATAATATCAACATGAACAAGCTATATATGTGTTTAATAAAGAAAACATCCTAAGCTAAATTGAACAGGAAAAACACCATCAAAGTCACCATTGCTTGGGTCATACCTGTGACATGATACTTTGTTGGAATTATTAACTGGACACAAGTTGAACTGGACAGTTTGGAGTGAAAAACAAGAAAGCTAATGACTCTTCACTATGCATTACATTCCCATAGTGATATGCAGTGCAATCATTAAATTCTGAGGCTAGACCCATAAATTGAAATAAAATTACCTAATTTAAATTTGGCTGCCATCCCCTTCAAAGTAGTCCCCTGGGGCACCTGTATACCAATCCCAGCACCTCTTCCATTTTTGGAATGCTTCCTGGAAGTCGTATTCTTCAAGCTTGTCAAGCACCTTTTGCAATTCACATTGGATACTCTCCAACATGCCAAAACGGCGACCCTTCAGCTTAAATTTCATCTTTGGAAACAGAAAGAAGTCTCAGGGGTCAAATCTGGTGAATATAGGGGATGAGGAACAACAACCATGTGGTTGCGGACACAAAACTGGCGTGTTGCAAGAGCTCTGTTTGCTGGTGGATTATCATCATGGAGCATCCATTCAACATTCCATTGGTTTCAGTTGGCGATATTTCTTTTTTTATAAATGCATGGATACACATGATAACTTAAATGTCTGTAACACAGGACTCAATGAAGATAGGGCTTTGAAACTTTGTGTAGCTTCTCCTCAAGGCCGTTATATGTCAATGCTGCTCACGCATGCCAATCTCATGATCCATTCCCCCACAGCAAGTACAGTCTTGGAATTTATTGATTGCACCTCGTATTGATAGATTATACCTTCCCCACAGAAATAGAGGCAAAAGTTTGTTTCAGGTCAACAAATACTGAAGAAAAAAAGCATGCATTGGCAATTTATGTAAAAGGGAGTCAGAAGCAAGCATTAATGCAAGTGAAATATTGGAACTAAATACTAGATATACAGGAAACAAATAGTGAATATGAAAATAATGTAATAAATGAAATGTTAATGTAATAATGTAAAAATAATATAAGAAAATAAGAAAAGAATGCTGGCAAGGAAAATCACTACATGGTGAATTTTTACAAAGAATTGAGAAAAAGTGGATAAAGATAAAATCTGTCCATGACTTACAACTAGAACAATAAAAGGAAACTGAAGAATTGATCTTGGCTCAAGAACTAGCAATTCAAATTAATGCAATCAAAGTCAGTATTGAAAAATGATTCAAAATGCAGATTGTGCAAGGATAAAGAAAAAATAGTAGATTATATTCTCATCTCATGCAAGAATATTGCACAAAGTGATTATAAATAATGATGTAACACAGTAGCTAGAATGATTCACTAGAACATCTGAAAAAATTATCATATGTCAGTAATGAAAAATTGGTGGAAACTTATAGTCGCAAAAGCAGTAAAAAAATAAGCAGGTTAAAATATTATGATATTATTATGATAACATAATATATTATGATAACATTATTATATAATGTTATCTTAAATGTATTAATGAATGAATCTTAAATGTATTAATGCTTATACTAGCAACTATGAATTTACATTCGTATCTTATCCATGCAATATCTCAGGGAAATTATTAAAATATGTTGGCCCATCTGCCAGATGAACAGAAGATGAGAGAAGGGCAGAAGACAATATCATATTTCTTCGTTTCTCACAATTAAGAGAGAAAAATGTTTTTCCAGTTCATTATTAAGCAGCACCTTGGCTTTTCAGATACTGTTTTCATTTAAAGTCACTCCCTGCTGCCAATTACATGCATTACGTGCACAAAACCAAGATACTAAAATTCAGTGAATGAAGATCACTCAGCTCAAAATCTATGTTCACAGGTTTATAACAAGGGAAACAGGTTCCATTGTTCTTTTCTTTAGTCTGTAAACTGACCAGAATCATTAAGGAGCTAGGAGACCTCCAAATTGGACAAATAAAATGATAATGTACAACTCAGGCTGATATCAGACTTCTTACAGAAGTTAACTGCAGCATTTCAAATATTTTGAAAAATATTAAATAACATTATGCAACTTAGAGAAAAAAAATCACAAGAATTTTTATGCATTTAAGCAGCCAGGCGATGTTAACAGCTGGGTTCCACAAATCTCATTAACCATCCAAAAATGATGACTGATCCATCACTTTGGCAATTACTTTTCCCAGGATGTTCCTTTCTGCCTAGTCTGCAGTACTATGCTTCCTGGTAGAACTGTCAAGACCCATGTACTGTCAATCAACTGTCCTACCTGTGAAGTAATCAACTCCATCTATATATATCAGTAGGAAAAAGTTTTTAAAGTTTGACATATTTTCAGAGATTACATATAAAGCTGCCAAATCACAGACTAATTCAGAATTGCTTTTACCAGGGCAAAAGTTTTTCTGGCCTGATCCTTTCTTCCTGAAAGTTGATCAAAACATAGCCTCTAACCTTACCATTGAAATGTTTGTCATTGGGATATTTTTTAAAATTTAAATAAATGATATTATTAATTATTTTAGTATTTAAAGTTTTACTGTTGTATTGTGGATGCTTTTATTTCCTTGTGCCCTGAGTCACAACATTGTAATAATTTTAATACATATTGTATAAAAATATATGAATAACATACTGGATTCTAGGCAAATTCAGCAGTCAGAGGGGCCAAGATAACATTGTTTTAAGACTTTTGTTGTTATTCAGTCACTAAGTTATGTCTGACTCTTTGTGACCCCATGGATCATATCCCGCCAGGTCTCTCTGTCCCTCACAGCCTCCCGCGGACAGAGAACCATTTTACCATTTTAGCTCAAAAAAGTGCTTCAGAGACTTGAATGTTATTCTCCAGGCAGCCAGTATCAATTAGAATAATCTTTGTTTCTTTAGGATTTAAGTACGGGATGTTTCATGTTGATAGACTGGACATCAAGCAGGTACCTAATCAAAGAGGAAATTGCTTCCCTGGAGATTACTTCACAGAAAAAAAAACCAGAAAAGTGTAAGTCCAACTAGTGGTGGTTTAATTATGTCACTCCTTGATGATACCTCAGAGAAACACATAAGTAAAACAGCATGTGGATAAAAATTAGTTCAGTGGAAATACTTAGAGCAATAAAAATATCATTCTGATCAATGGATTGTACAAGTTACACTGCATGAAGTGACTATTTCAAATCTGTGGAAATCATTAAATATTTACTATTCCTTGAAATATAGTTCCTAAATGCCACAATCTCAATTAGGCAAAGAAAACATTAGGGTTATGCTGCTGCCTAAGAATTGCTTATATTGTAAAAGGTCATCTGCATGACTGAAAATCTTAGTCAAAGCACAATAGCATACCTAATATTGAAAAATCTATTCTGTAGCTAAATTCAATTGCATTCCGACAGCTGTTCCAAATGGTTCAAGACCTCACCTCTGGAATTTAGATTTGCTCATGTGAGATGGGAATAGTTGAAACACTAAAATGAAGTGATGGAATGAACCTTTCATGATAATATTAAAAACAAATTTATTGCCCCACTTATTTCAGGTAGGACAAAAGGCCCACTATGTTGCTTATCTCCTTTATGGTTTTGACAATATAACTGTATATCTTGTTGGTTTTTCTAATACTAAGGTCACAAATAGTTAACATCAAATAATTGACAGCAAAATATAGTGTGTTCTATAATGTTTTATGAATTGTCATGTGCAAGAATGAAATGTTCCTTATCTGTGAATTGTAGAATGGCCTTCTCTTTTTTAAATTTTAGAATTAGAATTAGAACTAGAATTTATTGGCCAAGTGGACATACAAGGAATTTGTCTCAGGTGTACATGTTCTATACTTAAATACAGGCTACATTTGACAAACTGTGATTACAATCATAAGATACATTCGTAATCATAAAGTACATTCAGCATGTCATGCATATAAACAAACCATGATCCTAATCATAAAATAGATTCATAATCATAAAGTACAATCATCATGTCACAAAACACATTCCTCATGCCATACAATACATTTTTGTGATAGGTTTGGAACAGTCTATATTTGAACAGTCATAGAAGTACTAATAATCAATCTATAAGTCAAACTAAATGAAACAACTATTATGTAGTAACAAGTTAATTTCATATAAATAAGAGAATAGGTAATAGAAAAGATGAGAAGGTAATAATGATATATTGCTATTAGATAATTTAGCAGTGTTGTGGAAGTTAGTTATTTAGCAGATTGGTGGCATGGGGGAAGAAACTGGAGGGGAGGTTTGTAGCAATTATATTTTCTGCAGTTATAATTATTCTTTGAAGTCTGGGTTTATCTTGTTTGGTTGCAATGCCAAACCAGACAGTTATTGAACTGCAGATTATGAATTCAATTATTCCTTTGTAGAACTGTTTCAGAAATTCCTTTCTGAGTTGTCTCAGAAAGAACATTCTTTGTTGTGCTTTTTTAATGACATTTTTGATGTTAACTGACCATTTTATATCTTGGGATATTGTAGAACCTAGAAATTTTAAGGTCCCTGTTATTGATACTGTATTGTTTAATATTGTGAGAGGCGATAGAATAGAAGGATTTCTCCTAAGATCAACTATCGGTTTTGAATGAGTTCAGTTCAAGATTGTTCTGTTTGCACCACAAGGCTAGTTGTTCAATTTGTAGGCAGATTCATCATTCTCACAAATGAGGCCAATCACTATTATATCATATAAAAATTTTAGTATTTTGACAGGGGGGTCTTTGGAGATGCAATCGTTGGTATATACTCTGTTTCACGGAAAGTAAAACATCCTCCGAAAATAAGACCTTCTTACAGTTTTGCCTCTCTCTGAAATATAAGGTATCCCCCCAAAAATAAGACCTCCCTGAAAATAAGACCTCCCCGATAATAAGCCGCCTGGAATCTACCATAACTCTGAACTCTGGACCATTACAGCTGGCCCTGCCACACTGCTCACTGTTGGCCACAGTTCACTGTTGGCCACTTCCAGAGCAGACAGGAAGTGTGAGGTCTCTTTTAATCACAGAGCCCACACCGCTGCGAGGATAAGCTACCACCTGCTGCTCGCTCTGCCTTGACGGAATCTGGCTGATTCACAATTAGACAGTGAGTTGCACAGGGAAGGTATCGGGCACATTGTGTGGACACACAGGGGTGACTTAGGTAGAGGGAAATGTCTGATAAAGGGGTAGGGGGGATATCTGGCATAGGGGTGCGGGGAGAGAGGAATCAAAATGGCACAGGAGAATCAGAGGGGGGAATCTTCATGGAAAAATAAGACCTCCCCTGAAAATAAGACCTAGCACATCTTTGGGAGCAAAAATTAATATAAGACAATGTCTTATTTTCAGGGAAACAGAGTATATACTCTCCATAGATAATCACACCTGAATAAACTTCTTCAAAGAGGCCTTGATATAGTTGATAACATGTAGTTCTGGTTTATCATGAGAATCTGAAAGAAAAGCAAATTAGTAAATGCTTGATTCCCAGACATTCAAAAATAGCTTCCAATATAATGCTTCACCTGTGCCAAACAGTTCTCTCAGTTACTGAAATCTATAATTTGCATTGCACATATCAGTGTGCAAAGTGCTTTATGAATACCATATTTTACCATCTCTGTTTATATAATCAATATGTATTTAGCTCAAAGTGATGAATACAACAGACTAGGCTAATCTTTTGAATTAGATTTCATAAATAATTCAGATCAATGGGCTTATATGTTTAAAAGTCAGACATCAAACCTACTAATATGTACAAGTTCACATTTATGTCAAGTGATAAATGAATGCATTGTTTTATTACAACAGTTGATTCTGGGTATGAGCCAACATATTATCATTTTCAAATTGCAGCTTATGAAAATATCACTAAAGGCAGAATATGTGAGCACCGTTTTTCTTTCATGGGCATGCCGCCCTCTCTCCTGTAATGAATGAACTACACCAATAAAAATCAGACTGCTACTTTTCAAATACTTTCATATGTGCAGATATATTCTAATATGCAGTTACTTCTGAAAAGCACAGTCCTATATTGCCATGAGGAAAGTAAATCTAATTGATTGTCATGGAAACTTAGCTTAAGTGGCTCTTAGCCTCGTACTTTCTCTTGTGTGAAGTTGCTAAGCATAAAATGTCAATGAGAATCTTTCTCCCTTCCCTTGTATTAATCATGAGACATATTTTCCCAAAGTCAGAAGGCAGCGAGCATATAAAGCATTTTTCTTGATTAGCTGTTCCTTTAAACAACTTTCTGCATTAAAAACTATTAATAAAATTAAGTAATTTTATTTACATTTATTAGTTATTTGGCTTACAGCTATGTTCTAAGTTAGGGGTGGGTCCCTTATGGCAAGACAATTAACCTCTGTTTTCCTTTATTCTTATATAGAAACTGTACAGAAGAGAAATCAAACCACCATTTAAACCTGCAGTGGGACGCCCAGAGGACACTTTCCATTTTGATCCTGAATTCACATCACGGACCCCAACAGGTATTTAAGAAAGAAGTATATCAGTAGATTTTCCATTATTTTTCCATTTATTTTTCAAAACTTTCAAGTAAAATTAGCCAAAATATATTTGAGTTTAAGAATTCCTTCCTTCCTTCCTTCCTTCCTTCCTTCCTTCCTTCCTTCCTTCCTTCCTTCCTTCCTTCCTTCCTTCCTTCCTTTTATATAACCACTCATCTCAAATGGGTGAATCAATTTTACCTTTGGATGGCTTACAACTTTCAAATAATAAAAATATTTAAAAACACAAGATCCACAACAGACCAGAATTGTAAACAATTAACAGCAGTCAATATAAGCAGGAGACAGACTCCCTCATGCTTCAAGCTCAAACATAGAACCATCTCTGCAGGCTTTCCAGAAAGCCCAACGCTTCAAAGCCAATTCCATCTCCAGAGGGATGATACTCCAGATGCCACAATAGGAAAGGCTCTCTTCCTAGGTGGTCAGCTGATATCCCTTGGCAGGTAGGACTCAGAGAGCATTCCCCTTCTGTCTTACCACATAGGATGGGAAGAAACAATGCAATACTAATCCTTTGTAAGTGATTGTTATGACTTCATGATTCTGGGGAGTTACCATTATATTTCGCTATCACTTCCAGAAGAATCTGCTACCATGTAATCACGTAGACTCACTGTTGGAATTTTATGGTGTGGCTGAATTTTCTACTTGCCATCTGCCCATAACTTTCCACAATTTCTTCCTAGTGTTTCTGGATAGCACTTGGAGTGATCCTTCTAGGGCTCTCCAGACTCCCTGAGATTCTGTATTACTACATAGTTGCTTCGCATAAATTCTTCCACTGTACACCCTACTGGAAAATGCTTCTGCATTTAAATTCTGCACTGCCACAAATCCTCAGATGAGGTACACATTGCATACAAGCAGTTGTGCAGTTTGCTGGTTAAAAGAAAAGAAAATTGTGGGTATTTGTGTTTTTCTGGCAACTAAATAATTTAAAGCAGGAGTGTCCAACCTTGGCAACTTTAAGATTTCAACTCCCAGAATTCCCCAGCCAGCATGGAAGTTGAAGTCTGCAAATCTTAAGTTGCCATGGTTGGACCCCCCCCCCCAAAAAAGGCTCTTTTTGGCAGAGAGTCCCTTGGTTCTTCTTAATTCTCCTCTTTGACAGCTGATCTCACTATTTCAATACATTCAGAGCTGTCACTCTGAAAATTCTAATGTAGCTTTATGTTGAAGCAAAGATTGGGAAGACTTTTCAAATGGAGAAGGATGCATGTCTCCATGTTGAAAATAGCATGGGTGGGTTCTAGTGTGGAAACTGCTTCTTTATAGCATTGCTAGGGAACATAATACTGGGGAAGTAGTTGGAATTTCCACTGTTCCTTGAGTCATCTCTCATCTCCTCTTCAGATTCCCCAGGTGTTCCTCCAAGTGCCAATGCTCATCATCTCTTCAGAGGATTCAGCTTTGTGGCATCTAATTTGGGGCAGGAACCTGTACAGCAAGAACCACATAAACTCAAAATTCATCCAATTGTCCAGGTATGGGCTTAGCTGTATCGTTGTTTTACTTCTTTCACTTCATCTAGATGTATTACTATAGCATAAAGAACATAAGGAAAACAGCTCGGATTAAAGAAATGGCTGGTCTAACCAAGATTCAAATCTTCTAAGGAAATACATTGGGTTGACTTTGAGCTAGTCATTTTGAGCAAGACACAGGCTTGTTGTGGACTAAAATAAAAAGAGTATGTATTTCCCTTTTAATTCCTGTAGGAGATATGTGTTGTAAATTTAATAAGTAATAATCATCTTCTGTTGGTATCGTCACCATCTTATGGAGGTGAATTTCTTAGTTTGCCTAATTATTTATGAGCAAATTCTTCTATTATCTGAGTGTCTACTATTTCAGGTAATGTCTCAATAAAAAAGTTCATTGTATCTGAAGTCTGCTAAATAGAATCTATTAAATCGATGTTTTATTCTAATTGTAATAGTTCAAAATTTCTATAACTTATGATAACATCATTTACAAAAAAAATGTCAGATTCAGCCCTTTAGTTCTGTTTATACAAGCAGGGGCACAAACAAGCACTTTCATAGTTCATCATGACTTTATTGACCTAAATATAATTTGTGCTTGTCCTGCTATTTCTTTTCCTTGTGCAACATTTAGTATCATCCACATATTTTAGACAGTGACAGGCAGAAGGGGTAATGGCATCAGATTGTAGAATTTATAGTAAAAATCATTGCTTTCTCCTGCTGTAGCAAAACACACATTACCACTACTTGTACTTTTTTTTCCAAGCTTTAAGTCAAATTCAATTACTCTTTCTATTTCGAGGAAATAATTCAAGGCCTTTAGTCATTTAAATTGGTTGAAAGTGTTTTCCAGCATCTGTTTTTAATTATGCTAGCTGCTTTGACGGATTTCTATATAAAAAAGTGGGATAATAATTACAACAATCTTCTATTGGTTAAATAATGTCTTATAATTTAAGACAGTAGCAGTAATAAAGATGGGAAAGATGTATTTTTAGCTCCCTCTCCCCAACTTCCTAAAATTCTCCCTAAGATCTTCTGTGCCTGGGTTGTGAGTTATCCCGATGTAGCTATTTATCCAGGTGAAAGAGATTCTTCCTGGCAGGTCGTTGCCACCATCTATTCTTGAAATAAATAAATAAATAAATAATTTTATTTATACCCCGCCCTTCTCCCGAAGGACTCAGGGCGGCTTACAGGCATTT
>JANHFO010003751.1:11535-22666 GCA_032468095.1 Pareas carinatus
GGATGGCTCAAATGTGACGTTGAGTCTGTGGCAAAGGTGAGAGAGGAGAGGAGCTAGGTTGGAGGTGATCATAGCTCACAGCGGGCCGCAGAAGCTGGGGAAGGCTGCTGGAAGGTATGTGGCGAGCTCATGTACAGGGAGTCACTGATAGTCACAGGGTGTGTGTATGTGTGTTGCCATGTTGGCAATAAATAAATGGCTGTTGGGTTGCAGTTTGCAACCCAAAAAGGTTTGCCATCACTGGCATAACCCAGCCCAGGCTCAAATCCTATCAGAGGGTCTGTTTTGCTGATGAAAGCGAATAAGCTAGAACTGGCCATCTGAGACTCTCTTTCTTTCTTTGCCAGCTTTTAAAACTTCTTGCTGTTACACCCAGGTTTTTTTGCCAAACCACTTTGCAATACTTACATCAGACCGAGCCATTTGGAAATTGGCAAATCCACTAGAAGTGGTTCCTCCCCTGGCGAATAAGATTTCTTGATTTCTCAACGTTTACGCTGAGAGGCATAAACCCTTACTATAATTCCTATAACAAGTGTAAAATCTTTGATATCATAAAAAGGATCGATTACGGCATACATTACGTAGAGGAGTCCATACCCACCCAGACGTAGCGTTTAATGAAGCATAAGTCCTTTTCTTGAATGTCTGTTTGTGTATTTTCAATTGTTTTCTACATAGACCACAGGAAAAATGCATCTACTTTATCAATTCCAAACAGAAACTTAACTACAGTGGAAGATGTTTACCCTTGGAATATACTGACAGTCTTCGACTTGCAACCCCAATCGAACCCACATTTTCTATTGGTAACTGAGACATTTGTCAAGTGACTTTTGCCCCATTTCACTCTTTCTTGCCAGAGTTGCTACGTAAATCACTGCGGTTGTTAAATTAGAAACACAGTTGTTAAGTGAAACTGGCTTCCTCATTGACTTCCCTCGTCGGACACAGCAACTGGCATAAGTAGGAGCATCCAAATTTTGATCATGGGGATGATGCATTAGTCATAAGTGTGAAAAACAGCCATAGGTCATTTTTTCCAATGTAGAATAGAAGAGAAGAGAAGAGAAGAGAAGAGAAGAGAAGAGAAGAGAAGAGAAGAGAAGAGAAGAGAAGAGAAGAGAAGAGTTGGAAGGGACTTTGGAGGTCTTCTAGTCCAACCCCCTACTCAAGCAGGAAACTCTGCACCAGTGGTGGCGAACCTATGGCACGGGTGCCAGAGGCAGCACTCAGAGCCCTCTCTGTGGGCATGCGCGCTGTCACCCCAGCACAGATTTCTTTACTAGAAAGCCAGAGGGATGCGGGGCTCCTTTCCCTCTCTCCATGCACCTGACATTTCTGACATCACCCGCCCCTCTGCCCAGCAGCTCAATGGAAGCATGTCCTTCCTCCCCTGTCTGGGGTAAGGTGGGCAGCTCACATATGGCACGGAGTCTGTGCTGAAGGTGAGAGAGGAGAGGAGCTAGGTTGGAGGGGAGCATAGCTTACAGCAGACTGCAGAAGCTGGGGCAGACCTCTGAAAGGCCCATGGTGAGCTCGGGTAGGCCTCAGGTAAGGTGGGCGCAGGGGGGCATGTATTGCCCTGTTAGCACTTTGCGATAAATAACTGGCTTTTGAGTTGCAGTTTGAGCACTCCGTCTGTAAAGGTTCGCCATCACTGCCCTATTCTATTTCAGATAGATCTCTTCTTAAAAACTTCCAGTGTTGGAGCATTCACAACTTCTGGAGGGAGGTTGTTCCACTGATTAATTGTTCTGTCAGGAAATTCCTCCTTAGTTCTAGGTTTCTTCTATCCTTGATTTGTTTCCACTCGTTGCTTCTTGCCCTGCCTTCAGGGGTTTTGGACAGTAGCTTGACTTCTTTGGGGCAACCCTGAGGTATTGGGGCACTGCTATCAATGTTTTGCCATTGTCTCTTTCCTAGGGCTGAGAGAAAGGGAATAGTTTGACTCCCGCTTCTTTGTGACAACCCCTGAGGTATCATGTCACCCCTATTCCTTCTTTTCATTAAACTAGGCCTACTTCAATTTCAGCAACTGTTGGAGTCATCAAGAATCTCAGGATTGCTTTCGAGAATGATGTCACTACATAGGGTCACAAAATGAACTGTTGTAAGTCGAGGATTGCCTATACTTCTTCAATATTTCACTTCCGTTATCTATATTATTAACCTAATTAGTACAAGTTTTAAAGAGGAAAGGAAAGGGAGAGAGAAAGAGAGAGGACTTCTGGCAGATAAAGTCTAACCAAGTGGTCCTCAACCTTTTCTTCACCACGGACCCCCTTTAAAAATAGCTTTTATAGCGACGGGGCACAGCCGGAGACCCCCAAGACTTAGCTCAAGATTTAAATCATAACATTTCTTCAAGCCTTCCTGGACCCCAGCGATGACATCACAGCCCACTCCCAGTTGACAGCCACCGATCTAGCCTATTTCTTGCTATATTTGTCCCCAGGCTTTCAAGGGGTTACTCAAAGATGTATTTGTCTTCTTGCAATCATGACAATATCACAACCACTCAAATCTCTTCCATCTCAGACTTTCAACTGCAGCCAGGCCTCTATCACCTAACCTGAAACAGATGGGCTTTTTCCGTTAGGAGGTTGGGGCTTTTTTTGTGTTTTTTGCTTTGTTTTTTGCTGCACTAATCAGATTTGGTGAGGTATCCCCTGGAAGAATGTAGATGTCAGAATTTGCACATGTATGCTTGTGGTATGTGAGACAAGGAAGGCCGAGTACATCCATGGCAGCGTTACAACCATCGATCCCATGGGCCTCTCTTGGAGAACATCCAAAGTGGAATGGAGCGATGGATGTAATGATTCCCTATAGAATTGCATCACTGCGATCAAACTTGAGTCATGGCGTGGAAAGTTACGAAAACAAGTCAGAATCCATTACAGTGTGTATGATCAAAGCTGTTGCAGCCGCTACAGGCTCCTCACAATCACATTTTGCAGAGAGGATAGGTGTATATCAAGGCAGTCACATACCTTGAGCACATCTGGATAACCCTATGTAGAGAAGAACATAAATGTTTCATATACACCTACAGGGATAGATACATCCAAAAAAAAACCCCTAACATTAATTTCAAGGAAGTATGTCTACTCGAGTGAAAAGAAGGACTAGGAGAGACATGATCACAGTGTTCCAATATTTGAGGTGCTACCACAAAGATGAGGGTGTCAACCTAGTTTTGAAGCACCTGAAGGCAATCGATGGATGGAATGGATGGAAACTAATCAAGGAGAGAAGAAAACTAGAACTAAGTAGAAATTTCCTGACAGTGAGAACAATTAGCAAGTGGGGGCCCGGGGCAGTGCCCATGTGTCCCCTCTCCTACGCAAGCTGCACTGGTTGCCGGTAGGCTTCCGGGTGCGTTTCAAGGTGTTGGTGACCACCTTTCAAGCGCTCCATGGCTTAGGACCCGGATATTTACAGGACCGCGTTCTACCAGCCAATACCTCCCACCGACCGGTGCGCTCCCACTGAGAGGGCCTCCTCAGGGTGCCATCGGCCAGACAATGCCGGCTGGCGACCCCCAGGGGGAGAGCCTTCTCTGTGGCCATTCCCACCCTCTGGAACGACCTCTCCCCAGACATTCGCGTTATCTCAGAACTCCGTGTTTTCCGCCGTGCTTTAAAAACCTACCTATTTGTACAGACTGGTTTGGCCTAGTCACACCTTCCCCCCGCAAAATTTTTATTTCGAATGCTAATTTTAAATTTGGTTTTAATTTGGTTTTAATATTGGGTTTTTTAAATTTTTCAGCCCCCTTAAATATTTATTTTCGTTGTTTTTAAATTCTTGTAATTGTATATTGGCTGTTTTATTGGCTGTACACCGATCGTTCTGGGTCCCTTTGGGGAGAAGGGCGGTATAGAAATTTGATAATAAATAAATAAGTGGAATGACTTGCCTTCAGAAGTTGAGCCCCATCGCTGGAGGCTTTTAAGAAGAGACTGGACAGCCATTTGTCTGAAATAGTATAGAGCTTGAGCAGGGGGTTGGTCTAGAAGACCTCCAAGGTCCCTTCCAATTCTGTTATTCTATGTTCTATGTGCTGATGTGACATTTCCAAAATTGTTTACCTATTTGCAATTGACTCAGGGGCGTTCCAGAAATCTATTTTTTTCCTAGACAAAATCATTACCAGGATAGTCATTTCTAGAGATGAAATGGAACTTGGCACGGCTTAGAATTCGGATTTGATATTGTGAACTGCAGGTATTTTTGAATTCCGTTGCTTTTTACACAAAACCCCTTGTTGATAGATGTTTCAGGCATGAGCCTTCCTTCCCACAAATGCAGCTTGTTTTAAATCATTTTTCCTTCATGTTCCCTGTGCAGCACTGGGGGGGGGGAAATGAAAAACACTATGAACTATGAAGAGAAGAACCGTTTAGCTGCTTTTTCATGGTTTAAAATTTCAAGTTGTGCTCTGCTTGAAAAGTGTACAACGTTTCAAAATGTTTGATAAAACATTTAAATAACGAGATCCAGGTTTCTATATATTTCTTTTCCTCCAGCTACCTGGACGGCCCTTTGGATAATTGTGCTAGACACCAACATGAGATGTTTAACACTGAATCTCAACACTCCTTGCCATTTGAATATAAGCTATTTCGCAACTACAGTATGGAAAACTGAACAAATAACATAGGAGGTGATTGGTAAGTTTACCTACATGTGGAACAAAGATTGCAGAAAAGAGAGGATGGAGAAAATCCCAGGATCCAATGACAAGTGTTGTTAAAAGGAACGTTAATGACACGGCCCACTGAAACAGAAAAAAACCCCAATGCTATCCTAAGTTGCATCAACAGAGGAATTGAATCAAGATCATCTGAGGTATTAATAACACTGTATAAAGTCTTAGTAAGACCACCCCTAGAATACTGCATCCAGTTTTGGTCACCACATTATTAAAAAGATGTTGAAAATCCAGAAAGAGTGCAGAGAAGAACAACAAAGATGATTAGGGGGCTGGAGTCTAAAACATATGAAGAACGGACCCTTGACAACCAGCATTTATTTACAACCATTGCAGCATCTCGGGGTCCTGGGATCAATGGGACAAGATGGCTCGGCTAAACGACTACATGGTTCACCTAACAACTGCCGGGTGCCCTTAACCACCATGGCATAAATAGTTGTAAAATTCAGTGAAACCGCACTTAGCCACAGAGATTCTGGCCGCAATTGTGACCGCAGGTCGAGAACGACCTGTGAATGGTAGTTCCCCAAGGTCAGTTAATGGATGAGACCTCTGCGAGGTGATCAAGTCTCAAAAGTCTTCTCCCCCCCCCCTTCTCCAGCTTTGGAACCCACCTGTCATCGGCAGCAGACAGTTCTTTTTGCTTTTCTCCACATCTCTTGTACTTAAACTATCAATAATCATAAGGCCGCCATCTCAATGCAGTTGACAGGTGACAACTCTCCGTTCCCCTTTATCGGGCCGTGTTCCTCAGAAAAGCTTGCAAATTGCTCAGATCTCAGCTAACAAAGCTGAGGTTCACTCCTGGAGCCTCTGAATATCCCGCTTGATGATAAACATGTGAATTGCTGAGCGTCACCTGAGATAAAATATCTTTTACAACATCAAAGCTCCCAGTTTCTAAGCTGCAGCTATGGGAGAGTTTTGTCAGACTCTAAGATGGATAGAAGAGATAAAGGGGAAATTAAAGAGAGGGGAGCGGGAAGGGGCGGGAGTCCGGTTCCATGAATGGAGAGAGGAAGGGGGTAATTTTATCACTGCCTTGGCACTAAAATATCTGCCATAGGGATTAGCGCAGCCTCCTCTGAAGTGTGAGGAAAAGCATTGTAGCTTTGGCTTCGGAAACCCTCAATGAAATTCTGCTGGACTTTAATGATGGACAGGTTGCTGCTCCGGTTACATCACGTACAATACATGCTGAATAACAATGCCTGGCACATTGCCAGGATCAGTAATGGATATTCAAGCTTTGATATTTCTGGATTCAAGATATCTCAAATGAAGGCTGCTGCTGGTGCAGCGCAACGATTTGGAACAGTTTTGAAACGTGGTGTTCCACCACCTCAGATACTTTGGGAACAATCCATTGAGATTCCGCTAATGCTAAAAAAAAGAGAAAAAGAAGGTCTGTTATGAAGAACAGGTGAAGTCCAAACAGAAAGTCAACGAAAGTAGGAAGGGTTGAGACAACTGGCCTAGTGCTACTCCACCTTTACAACTGCCATTAATGACTCCTTCTGGCCAGGCATAATTTTATTCTCTCGCATTTGATTCAGATCTTCATGCTGCTTCCCTTTAAGGCAGGGGGTCCCCAACCCCTGGGACTACACACACAAGCCAGGCCTCATTTGCGGGATGCAGGCAGCATACAGAACCATGCCCCCTCTGGCTCTCCATGGAACTGGTTCTTGATGCCCGAAAGGTTGGAGGTCGGTGCTTTAAGGGCACAAGGCATTTTCCTATTCTTTGCAAGCTCCCACATGATGCCAAACCTATCCAACCCATGTTTCTTGCTATAAATGTGTTCAGGTGTCAGAGTATTCATGGCCTGAACTGCCTGCATGGAAACAGGTCAGCCAATGGGGACTGTTTGAGATTGATATAACGGGTCTGGGTGTGCCCTAGCCGTTGATCTCTCTCCTGTGTCTCTCCTCCTGTGTTCTCCTGGGTTATATATATATATGTTTAATGAATCCTGCTAGGACCAGTTACTTGTGTGTGTGTGTGTGTGTGCTTCCTGGAATTAATATCTACTACAAGTTCTGACAAAGTCAACTCTGCCCGTGCCTGATCTTCTTCCAACTTGGTTTAGAATTCAAGGAGTGAAGCTGTAATCTCAAAAGATGCTAGCTTCGGAGAAATCTGGACTACATATTTATACATCTTCTGAGCGGTACAGTGTACGTCTGGCTAATTCTGGCCCTGCTTCTATTTCCTTGCGAATTTATGCCTGGCAAGTACATTTCCCCCTTAAATAGATTCTTCAGTTTTGACCACTGTTTGTCTATACCTCTTTCTGTATATTAGACTGTGGTTGAAACATGGACTCGAATTCTTTGACGGTGGAACTCAAACTGGCCTCCTAGGGCTTGGTATGAAGGCATTTATTTCAATAAATTATTTCTAGCATGGGGAAAATTTTCTAGTGAAGAGAAGAACTAGCAGTGACAGGATAGTGGCGTTCCAATATCTAAGGGGCTCCCACAAAGAAGAAGGGGACAGCCTATTCTCCAAAGCACCTGAAGGCAGAACGGATGGAAACAAATCAAGGAGGGAACCAACCTAGAAATTGAGAGAAATTTATTTCCAGTGAGAGCAATTAACCGGTGGAACGACTTGCCTCCTGAAGTTGTGGGTGCTCCATCTCTGGAGGCTTTTAAGAAGAGATTGGACAGCCATTTGTCTGACATGGGATAGGGTTTCCTGCTTGAGCAGGGGGATGGAGTAGAACAGGGCTTTTCAACCTTTTCACAGACTGTACCACTTTTAGGACACGACAATATCCGAGTACTACCAGTACCATACCCCCACCCAAACAAAAACAAATAATCTGACAGAATCCTGCCCCCTCCTCCCCACAGAAACCTCTCTTCTTCTCCCCCTTTCCACTGGTCATCTTTTTTTTCTCCCTCTCCTGCCAAAACTGCCTTTTTTTATATCCCCTTCTCCCTCACCCCTCCTTTTCTCTTCAGCGAGCACCGCTCTCACCTGACTCTCTCAAACCCAAGGAAGCTGCTGGGGACAGCAGAGAGAGCCCTACGAACGTTTGGGGTGAAGTCGGCTGCGCTGCGGTGTTATTCAGCCCTTCCGGCAGTGTTGCTGGCAACACCAAACGGCTGCAGGCAAGGGTTCCGATTCGGTGCACCAGAGGATCGGCAACATAGCTAGCTGATTTTGTCCCAGGCATGAGCACCGCTGTCACCGCTTCTCAAGCTAGATGGTGGTAGATGTCCACCTTGTCTAGCTTCAGAAGCAGCGGCATGTCTGGGGCGCTGCTCATGTCTGGGGCGAACCCAGCTAACTATGTTGCCGATGCTGTGGAGCACAGAATCAGAACCCTTGGCTACAGCTGTTTGGCCCGCTGTAGTCCAGGGCTCCAATTCTGTGTGCCAGAGGGTGGACAACAGTGAACCCTAGCTAGCCGGCTTCGCCCCAAGCATGTGCGGAACTTTTGCTGCTTCTGAAGAAAGACTAGGTGGTCATCACATGCCACCTGCCAGGTACCGCTCGTGGTACATGTACCACGGGTTGAAAAGCCCTGGACTAGAAGACCTCCAAGGTCCCTTCCAACTCTGTTATTCTGTTAAATAAAGAGTGCAAACATTCCTTATTCAGAAATGGTACTTATATGATAAAAGGTAAAGGTTTCCCCGGTCCAGTTGTATCCCTATTTGGGGCAAGGGAGGGAGCCAGCATTGTGGTCATGTGGCCAGCATGACTATATGCCAAGACGCACAGAATGATGTTCCTACCTCACTAAAGTGGTACCTATTTATCTACTCACATTTGCATGCCTTCGAACTGCTAAGTGGGCAGGAGCTGGGGTCAGGACAGGTGTTCCCCCTGTCAACCGGTGCTCAGATCTCGAACTCGGGCTGTCGGCTTCCCAGACAAACTCAGTGTCCTTAACCTCTGAGCTACCGTGCCCCCTTACTACTTATATGATACAAAATAATTTTCAATGCAGGTTATTGTTTCCTATTTCAAGAATCACTGAGCCTTTGTTTTACACTGGCATTTGGACCCACGCTTGCTCAGCTATGCAATTCTATTCTACCTCCATGGCTAGGGGGCTATTTGGGTGGAAATCCCTACTTGGGAGAATATCTCCACTCCCCGATGCTGGCTGGGTCAGGTTACATCTCCATCCTTCCTGGCTCTTCAGTTGGGCTACATATGAAATAACAGCTCTTACTGTAACCAAATA
Source organism: Pareas carinatus (assembly GCA_032468095.1). Lineage (NCBI taxonomy): Eukaryota > Metazoa > Chordata > Lepidosauria > Squamata > Pareidae > Pareas > Pareas carinatus. The sequence continues at coordinate 20,466 of JANHFO010003751.1, forward strand.
TTTCCATTCAGAAAAGCCAGTTGCAACCAGCAAAGGAGATGGATTCACATGTTCCCAGAAGCTGGTGAAAGGTGCTTTGTTCTGTTCAAGAGCACCTGGAGAGGATGTTGCTCCTCTCAGTCCCTGACTCTAAGCAGCTGTAGTGGGTCCGTGTCATGCTTGTTCCTGTGAGAGCATGGTGGAAAGAGCTGTTTATGATGAAGGGAATCAGTTGGAAGCATCTAGGGGGCTCTTGGTTCTGCTGAGGCTGATCAGAAGAAATTGCTCTGCTTTCTATCAGGAATGGAAATCCTTCTTTGAATCATCAACCCCTTATTACCTACTTCCTGGATGCGCCACTCAGTAAAGTGTACTCAATTCAAACCTGTAAACCTCTATGGTGTGCCAAGATACTTTTGGTTTCACAATTCAAGAGGTTCACACTTGTGCCACTATTTGCAAACTCTTCTGCATGCTTTAGGTCAGTGGCCCCCTGCATTTTTGCTGGATCCAAGGAGTCTGCTGGCTAGAGCAAGGCTCCTTGCAGTCCCTGGGAGCCTGCTGGTCAAAGCAAGGCTCCTGGCTGTCTGACCTGAGTGAGTGTCAATCAAGTGGTCAGCAGATGTTGGGAGCTGTTTCCCCCCTCCCAACTACTCAGACATTTGGGAGACCTTCCAGCTTGACCCAGGGATTGGCTGTTGCACCAGCCCAATGTGTTATAAAAGACTGTGTGAATAACCAGCCTGTTGCTGGCTACAATACTTGATACTTTATAAATAAACGCTGTTGGATTCACTGAGGTTCTCCAGCCTGTTCCTTTGAGCGATCGGACCCAAGCCCCTTCAGATTTAACAGTTACGTTTTTGCATTATGTGTCTGAAGTAGGAAAATTTGACCCTGGTCATTTGGAGCTGGAGGGAAAACTCTGGATTAATTTGCTCAATAATCCATCAGTTTGCTTTCTGACTGCCCACAGTATTTCTGGACATAACAATTTTAATTGCAACCTATCTAAAACTGTTGAATGCAATATATTCAAATTTTGCTTTTCAATTGAATCCAGTGCAGTTTTGAATGTGTTAAGTAAAGGTTTTTCAAAGAATGAGCTAACAATTCAATTTCCTGACAACTAAACTCAAATTACTCAAATTAATTTAATTTGCAAGAAAACCAGAATGGAAAATTAGAGAATTAGGATTTCTTCTTTAACAACTCAATAGTTTCAAGTTTTAAAAATGCTAAAGATGTTTCTTAGGACCCTACTAATTCATAAACAAACATTTTGGGAGTCTTAGCAGATGTGAAAAAGGAACAGCTGCCTTTCTCCCCACCCACCAAAGTGGAGATTGTTAACTCTTCAAAGTAGATTAGAGTAGAAAACGAAATATCTAAATGCTAATACTACATTTATTATGAAGATTCAGTATCAAAATTTTGCAAGTCTGAATGTGTCTCCCTGCTCTCTCTCTAATTCCCTTCAAGAGAATTAGGGGGAGTTGAAGATGATGGGATTTGCTAACATGGCTTAATTTACTTCTTTGATGAGAGAAAAGACAGTATCTATGCTTATTGCTGAATGGAGAACCTGTTTTGTTTAAAAGAGGAAAAAATGAACTTGCAATTTATGGTTTTGATTATTAAGATAGATTACAGAAAGAAGAGAGTTATGATGTAAACACAGAGTAAGAGGTAATTTTAGAATTGTACTTACACAGTAACTGCTGTAAAAAATATCAGAATCAATTCCTTTTATCTTTGTTGTTAGCCCTGCTTATGTGGGTGTTAGCAGCTGGAGAGAATATATTCTGGGTCTTTTTGTTTCCTTCTTAGTTTTGTTTTTAATGTCTTTTTTGAATGGCGTGTAAATATGATTTGTCTCCAAAGCACCAAGGTCTCCACATTTGAACCCTAAGCTATATATATTCTCTTCTATATACTCTTAACTAGCTGGTACCCATGCTCCACTACGGGTTTAGTATAATTAGCTGCACACGTGCCTTGGAAGAGGAGAGGCCTCAGAAAGGACAGGCCTCCAAAAGCACTTTGCAAGCCTTGTTCGGCCTCCCCTGCCCCCACTCTGACGTTTTTTGCAGAGGAGGAGAGTGATAGCTTTTTTGGGGGAGAAGGAAAGCCGGACACCATAAGTCTTTTCAGAATCTTTATTCAAACAGTAAAAAAGAGCAAAGAGGCCTCAGTAGGCTTCTCAGCTGTTTTGAGGCCTT
>JANHFO010003751.1:60180-74930 GCA_032468095.1 Pareas carinatus
AAAATAAGACCTAGCCCATCTTTGGGAGCAAAAATTAATATAAGACAGTGTCTTATTTTCGGGGAAACACGGTAGGTTGGTTCTCTCATTGATTAGTTTTCATCCATTGTTTCCTTGTCAATTCCTGCAAATTGCAAACTGGATTGCAGGATAGTATTACTTCTGACTTTCTCCAAGGCAGATCGTTTTGAAGGTCAAACAAATCTCCCAAGAAATCCTAGCCGAATTCTATAAAATAGTTTGCTGGAAGGGAAAAAAAATACTTTGATATAAACATATCCAGTGTTTTCATTCTTGTGATGGAAGGGTATTTTGTGAACAGTGATATGCTTTGTCTTCCCAAAAGATATCAAACTCATTTCTGAGCCCATCCCTTTAAGACAAAATTTAGGCCATGACTGGCAAGAAGAATCGGGCATTGAGAAAGAAGAGGGAAGATCCCAGTTTTGGCATATTTGGAGGAACTGAGTTTTGTAGAAGTACAGTTTTTAAAAAAAAAATGCAAAGAGAATGCAACGCAAAAACAAAACAATTTAGCTCAAAAACAAGGGTTGAACTTGTATAAAGTGTCAATTGAAAAACAAGGATATGAAGGAAAGTAAGCTGGAACTTAAAAAAGGAACGGTCCAGGAGTAATTGAATGAAATGATACAATTTGGGGGTTCTCTAACTTTGATCGTGACTAGCCAAGTTGGAAGCAAATTATATCTTTAGCTGCTTAACAACAACAGATTTTGTCTCTGGAGATTCTCAGTCCTCCAAGTCATGGTTGTCTCAGAGGTGCTTCTTCAAAAAGGCAGCTGGTCTTTGTTTCCCCTTGAAGATGTTTCCCTTCTCATTCAAGAAGCTTCTTCAGTTCTTCATCTTCTGAACTGAAGAAACATTTTGGATGAGAAGGAAAACATCTTCAAGAAAAAAGAAAGACCAGCTGCCTTTTGAAAAAAGCACCTTTGGGACAACAGCAGATTTTGTAGCTGTAATATTGCAGCTGCATTTTTCTCAAATCCTCTTCTGCTTAATAAAAAAAATGAAGAGTTGTTTTGTGACTTACTGATTGCTCTTATTAAACATGGCATCAAAGATTAATTTCTTTTTCTATGCATTGGCTCCGTTTGTTATTCTTTAACCATGTATTGTCCTGGGTGGAGAATCTTGGATTCGGGAATAGGCTACAGGGAATGTGTGACAAGGACAAGTTGAGTATTTATAGGTACTATAATATCTAGAATTTCTGCCCTAGCAATTGAGAACTAGGGTAGATTTTTCTACCTCAGAAGTTCTCAATCCAGTGATGATGATGTATTGTATATATACCTGGTCTTTTCTGTGATCTTTTAAGACTTATGGGTATGATTCTTAATTTTATCATGTGATAGGTTCATTTTATCATGTGGAAAGTCTGGAGAGCACCAAGTGAAGTCTTGCTAGTTCCCATAATCCAGGGCTGATGGCCATGGTTTACATATAACATAAGTGGGGGGATTATATTTATTTATTTATTTTATTTATATAAGATCAGGGCTTTCTGTTTTTCCCTCCTTTGAATTGAGGGGAGAGAGTTTAAAGGGGTTTCTTGGTTTTCTGAACTACTGTATAGTAGCCTAATGTAAGGATTACATGGCAATTTTGTGACTGTTGTGCATCTCCAAATGACAGGAAACTGCCATCCGTGTTGAGCTATTGTGGTTAGAGATTCTTTGGAAGCCCCTAGAAAATAGTTTTCAGGGCTACAGATCGCTCTCATTGACCAAAACCCAAAAGAAAGATCTTGGTTACCAAACCTATCCTGTTGTGGTGGTCCTACAGGGAATGACTTTGAGTCCTCTTTAAGATTGGCATTTGAAGCCTCTTCCCTGCAGAAGTTCACGACCTGGCAAGGCTGTTTGAAAGAGCATGAGCTGCATAACCACTGAACCTCTAAGCTCTGCTGTTTGATGAAGTGTGCTGGCATTTGCATAACGAAAGGGGAACTGCAAAAGCAGAGCTCTTGAAGGGGGTGGCAAAGATTTGGCATTGTATTAGTTATCTGCAAAATGAGTCTCTCAGGTCACCCATTCAGTGCTGCAGATTCTTGGGGCTTCCCATGCTTTTAAGATTGAAGAGCAGATTTAGATAAGATTCGATCTTTCTTGACTTGAGCTTAAACAGAAATGGCCTGTGTGGTTGAGCTATTCTATTCTGTTAAAACTCTACTTTTTTTGAAATTTCTTCTGCAATAGATCAGAAGTTCTAGCCTGATTTATCCTGCTGTTTCTTTACTCCATCATAATTCTTAGCTTTCCTATTTTGATTTTTTATTTTATAGATTCCATTTGGTTTCAAGGAACATGGGGCTAAAACATTTTAGGAAAAATGTAATCTATTTAAATTCCGTGCTCCTGAATTACAAATTCACATACACTGGAAGTAAGCCTGAACATTGTTTAAGTAGCCAGAACAGGGGTCCCCAACCCCGGGTCCATGGACCGGCACCGATCCGTGGCATGCCAGAAACTGGGCCGCTCAAACAAGCCAAGCCCCATTGGTGGGATGCAGGCAACACACAAACAGGCCCCCGCGGGTCCACAGAAAAACCTTTCTCCATGGAACTGGTCCATGGTGCCCAAAAGGTTGGGGGCCACTGAGCTAGAGTATACAAAAGCCATTCAGTAATTCAGGAAAACCAATTCATTGCAGTTACTAATATTAATACAGCACACTAAAATGATTTCGAGGAATCGGAATTTATTGGCCAAGTGTGTCTGGACACACAAGGACTTTGTCTCCGGTGTACATGCTCTATACCTACATGCCTACAATAAACAAACTGTGATTACAATCCTAAGATACATTCATAATCATAAAGTATATTCATCTTGTCATGTATATATAAGCATAAGATACATTCATAATCATAAAGCATATGTGTTTCTGAATTAAACTAGATTTGCATTTAAAAACCCTTTAATCCTCACTGTTTTCTGTTGATTTGCTTAATAAAAGGAAATTAATTTAGGTTACTCTCTTTGTTCTATTCTTTCTTTTTAAACAGAGCCATTCTCTTCTGAACTGTGACGTAAAGCCGGATGCTTTGAAGATGGACATGCTACTCTGGTTTTATAGACAATGTTTCAGGTATTAGATGTGTTGAACTGTTGATGGTTTAAAACTTTCTGTCCAGCGTCGAGAATGTATTGGTGTGTCGGGGGAGAGGAATCTGCAGAAAATGGCGAGAATCCCAGAGAGGAGCAAGAAGGTAAACCTGAAGCCACCCTGCCTGTTTTTCTATTTATCTATTAGTCAATGGATGTTTTGATCAAGTGGGACGAATCTTTACATGGACCAGTGTGGACAAGGATGGAGTAGGTGGACATGGATTTCCCTACTTGTGTTTTCTCCATCACACCAGCCTTCTTTCTCCAGCAGGCCATTAGAAAGAACGGTTTATTACAGAGTTCCCGCTGTGAAACTCTGAACACAAGTGTGTTGAGGGGTAGGTGACCAAAATCTTTTATACAGTTTTTTCAGCATCACAAAGTCATTACAGTAAAAGTGACAATACATTTTCAGTTTGACAGATTCCCATATTTGATGTGTTTAATCTTTTATGAGCAGGAAGCTTCCATCCTTGGGACCTGAATCATGCTCGGGAACTTTGACATCTTTAGGAACTTCCTTATCGGATTAAATCAATGCTGAGAATGTTCCTGTTTTAGTGAGACTGGTTGTATTTTTGACAGATGAAAGACAGACCTGATTATGCCTTGGGAAAGTTCCCTGGGATCTTTTTGTAAACAGTAGAGCCCTTGGGATGACATGTTGATTTCTCTGTGTGTCAGGGCTTAATTGCCCTCTTTCCTGAATTATGCTTGGGACTTTTCCCGTATCTGATATGACGCCTTAGTGACTCTGATTAAACCAGCATTGGATGGTTCTCGCTCCATTTTTTACTGACAGATAAAAGAATATGTAAAATAGTGTCCTTTCTTCCGTGTTGATCCCTTTTAACTCCCTGAGGGTTAGTGTTTCCTCTCTGATGCTAAGAGGTCCTAATCGCCTTTTGCTTGTGGGGTGGAATGTATTGGGAACTTCAGTTTGCAACACATCTCCTCTTAGCAAAGCTTTGTTTCACTTGCCTTGATATGGCTCCTATTGTGTGGGTCTTAAATCTAATTTTTATTTTCCCTATATGTCCTAAATTTCCTTCCAACATTACTAACATCTGGAGTACCTTTATTTCACTCCTATTTGCTTTACGTTTGTATAATGCCATCCATGGCTCTCGGATTCAGTTTCGTTCATGTGCTGCTCAGGTTTTTTATATATATATACTGCAGAAATTAGAGGAAAATCAGGGCGAACCCCCCTTTGATTTTAAAGCGGGTTAATATCATATGGGACAAAAGCGTTTTAAAGGTTGCACCTTAACACTGTGATGTGCTCTTTCCGGGATGCTTCCAAATGGAGCTTTCAGTAAACAGTTACGGTGCCGGGTTTTGAAATTTTTGGGAGGGGAGAGAGAGAGCTATCTGGATGAATCTAGCTTTCATTTTTAACCTTTTGATCGTTCTTACTTAAAAAAAAAAAGTTGAACACGGGGAAAGGGAAATGAGATGGGAGGAGGAGGAGGAGGAGGAAGAGGAGGAGGAAGAAGGAGTGGGGGGATATTTCAGATCAGCATCCTCCGATGCAGCGGTCTCCAACCTCTGAGCCAGGACCCACCAGTGGGCCATGAGAAAATTTTAGTGGTCCGCAGAAAAATCTGGAGATTATTTGATTTTTTTGTGAGCTATATGGTTCCTCTGTGTGTATGTGTGTGTCTGCCTCTCTCTCATTCTCTCTCCCTCTGTCTGTCTCTCATTCTCTCTCTCTCTCTCTCTCTCTCTCTCATTCTCTTTCATTCTCTCTGTGTGTATCTCTCTCTCATTCTCATTGTTATGATTAAAAAAGCAACATTTTTTAATGTTATGTTAAATAGGTGCCTTTTATTTTAATAAAACGGAAATTCTCTGAACATTATTTTACAAATGTATGCACCTTTTTAAAAAATACATATTGGTGGGCCTCGGGATTTCAAATTATGAATTTAGTGGTCCCTGAGATCCGAAAGGTTGGCAATCACTGCTCTGATGGACTCTTTCTTGGCTCGGATTCTCAACTGGTGGCAGCAGAGAGCTGGAACAGCATGTTTGGTTGCATTAACATGAAGTCAAGGGCATAACAGGCAGTTTGATGATATTTTTAATCCTCTGTTGGGCTTTGTGTAGGTGCTGCATGTAGAAGCATGCCAGTTTCAATAAAAGAGAATATTTATAGTTCAGAGTTGGAATGTGGGGTCCTTGGTGCTCTCCAGAACTTGTTTGTTTTCTTGCAAATGTTCCATGACCGAACTAGATAACAACATCAGTGCTGGTGACTAACGCTGATGATGTTACCTACTTTTTAGGTAATGAAACACATGCTGGTTGCTGAAGTCGTTCTTCAGCTCAGCCATTCAGTTTTTGCCTGCCTGGATTTTAGTGCTACTGCCTTTTCCGGGGCATCCTTCAAACACCCTCGAAGGTGTGAGAATCACTCTGCAAAAATGATTGATGCCTCTGCAACTCCCAAAGCCCGTCTCGGATGTCTCAGGGACCTGAACACTCTTTTGAATAATTGACCAGGAAGATTCGATGGGTAGCTGAAGGTGTCCGATTTCAAGGGTATTTTTTTGATTTCTAGAGATAACGCTAGGGGCGCAGTGGCTCAGTGGATAAAGATGCTGAGCTTGTCGATCGGAAGGTCAGTTCGAATTCCTAGTGCCGCCTAATGGAGTGAGCTCCTGTTCCTTGCCCCACCTTCTGCCAATCTAGCCGTATGAAAGCATGTAAAAATGCAAGTAGAAAAATAGGGACCACTTTGATGGGAAAGTAACAGCGCTGTGTGTGTGCTAGGCATTCAGTTATGCCGACCACATGACCACGTGATGTCTTTGGACAGCGCTGGCTCTTCAGCTTAGAAACGGAGATGAGCACCACCCCTAGAGTCGGCTACAACTAGAACGCATGTGTGTGTGGGGAACCTTTACCTTTTACCTCATAGATGACCCTAAAGTCTGCTTTACTTTGGACCTGCTTGAGATATTCCTGTGTGACAGTTGTCCTTTTAGCAAAGAATGGAAGTAAATATGAGGACAATTCGGAAAAAACCTTGGTTTCATTATTAATGACAGACACTGCGCTCATGCCTGACAGTTCTTACCTTTTTTAAAGAATAAGGCATCTGGGTTTTTTTTTTTTCTCAGTACAGAAGGGAGCGAATTGCTCCATTTTGCCTTTTGGCCCAAGACTAGGGGTTTCAGCAGGCCTGTCGCTAAGCGCCATACTTTTTTATTACAGCAGGAAGTTTTACAAGCTGGCAAAGAAAGAAAGGGAGTCTCGGATAGCCATGTCTCCCTTATTAGCTTTCATCAGCGAGGCAGATCCTCTGATGGGATTCAAACCTGGGCTGGATGACATGTGAGGCGAATCTCTTAGCCACTGAGCCATAGGTTCTCCTTCTCTTTGTTGACTTATACCAGGGGATCTATCAGCCTTTTTTTAAAAAACGAGGCACCTGTTTTTTTTCTGAGTACAGAAAGGAATAAATTACTCCCTTTGCCTTTTGGCAAAGTAAAACCTTTTGCTGTTACAAAAAAAAGCGTGTTGCTTAGTGGCAGGCCTCCTAAAATCCCTAGTCTGGGGCCAAAAGCATGGCTCTGTGGTTAAGACATTAGCCTCGCATGTTACACAGCCCAGGTTCGAATCCCGTCAAGGGTCTGCCTCACTGATGAAAGCTAATAAGCTAGAAATGGCCATCCGAGACTCCCTTCCTTTCTTTGCCAACTTGTAAAACTTCTTGCTGTTATAAAAGAAGTTCTTACTTTTTGTATGTCGTGTTGCCATTCCTGTGAAATGGTGCAACCTCGGTCTCTCTTTTTTAAAAAAACTTTTGCATACAGAAACACCGGACATGGATGACCAACAGTCCACAACAGAGCCTTTCTGCACCGACCAGGCTTCTGTGGATGAGGCCATTCAGAGTCTGTACCGAAGTGGGGACTATGCGGCTGCTCTACAGCTGGTCCAAGCAGCCAGTCGGAGGAACCTCTCTCAAGAGGAGAAGGTGAGGAGCCGAGGGCTGGACTCTTGTTGCTCGAGAGAATGGAGAAAATGACATCTGCTCCTGAAGGTCTGAAGATGAGGTCAAGGGTAGGATCTTGGAAGTTTGACTTTGAGGGGACGCTGAATCTGCTCCAGCGTCCCCTCCAGGAAAGGAAACCCCTGGAAACGTTTTAAGTTGAACAGAGTATCACTTTCGCTGAAGAGATGGGGATAGCAAGGGAACAAAACGAGGTCTAACTGCCTCAGACTCGGCACCCAGCACTCCAACCCACACACCACCCATGTTGCTAGGTCCCCACCAGTCAGGACCGTCTTAGGTGGTTTGAATGAAGGGCGTCCTTCGCTTGGTTTTTCACTGGACGCTAACCGTTGGTGTCACCTCGGCATTTCAGAATAAAACAGCTCACGACTGCAAGAAAGAACGTTCCCCCTCAGACTCACGGCCTGACATCTAGTAGGAATATCTTATTTTATTTATTTATTTATTTATTTAGTCAAGCATGTATGAGAAAAACAAGCATAAGTAAGACCATACTATATCAACAAATAGTTATAAACAGTTTTAAGCATATGCATAACAATAAATGCGTACGAACAAATGAGGACAGTAGGACAGGGACGGTAGGCACGCCGGTGCGCTTATGCACACCCCCTGACAGACCTTTTAGGTATGGAGTGAGGTCTACAGTAGAAAGTTTAAAGTTAAAGATTTTGGGGGGGGGGTTGAGGATCTAACAAAAGCGTCAGGGAGTGATTTCCAGGCATTGACCGCTCTGTTGCTAAAGTCATATTTTCTGCAATCGAGTCAGGAGTGGTTCACTTCGGGTTTGTATCTATTGTTAGCCCCTGTAGTATTGTGGTTGAGACTGAAGTAGTCATTGATAGGTAGAACATTGTAACAGACAATTTTGTGTACTAAGCTTAGGTCAAACCATAGGCGGCGTAGCTCTAAGTTTTCTAGGTCCAGGATTTCAAGCCTGGTGGCATAACGCATTCTATTGCGGGCTGAGGAATGGAGTACTCTTCTCGTAAAATACCTCTGGACTCCTTCAATTGTATTAATGTCCGTTATACAATGTGGATTCCAGGCAGATGAGCCCTATTCGAGAAATGGTCTGGCCAAGATTTTATATGCCCTGGTTTCCAGTTCAGTCTACCCATAGAACAGTCCGGGTTGATTTCCTTTAGGAGTGACTGATTTGATCTCCTTGCAGTCCAATACGTGTTTAGGAGTTGAGGAACAAAGCTGAAGCTTGGTGAAGAGGCTGAAGCTCTTGAGGGCCTCGGACCTCAACATTAAACGTTTTCCTTCTGCTTGCCATTCTCCAATCAGGGACACCTCTTGTGCCTTTCAACCACCTACGGAGACCTGCTGGCAGTGAGACATTTGTTAAAGGAGGCAGGGGTGAACATAAGCCTTGAACCCAGTGATGATAACCCAGCGGTGCTGGCCGCACATTTTGGACACAAGGAAATAGCACAAGAACTGCTCGATTCTTTTCCCGGTAGGTTGAACTTCCAGCCCTTCTCCTTCTGTATGTCTTTCGCTTATATCCATACAGGTCAACTTACAACAATTCATTGAGGGACCGGCCAAAGTTACAACAGCCCTGAAAAAAGTGACTTATGACCAGTTTTCACGCGTGTTGACCTTTGCCCCCCCATCCCAATGGTCATGTGATCAAAATTCAGACGCTTGACCGTTGACTCATATTTAGGGCAGTGGCCGATCCACCGACCTTCTGACAAGCCAGGTTCGCTTAACCACAGTTTGACGGAGCTAACAACTATGGTGATTCGCTTAACAACTGTCGCGAGAAAGGTCGTAAAAAATGAGGCAAAGCTCACCTAACCAATGTTTCACTTTGTAGCGGAAAGTTTGAGCGCCGTTGTGGTCGTAAATCAAGGACTGCCTGTACATGATCCTACAGTACAGGTCGTCGTACACTTGTGACCCTTCGTTTATTGACGGTTCAAAGTTATGGCAACCCTGAAAAAAAGCGAAAGTTCTCACACTAACCAACCGTTTCATCATGCCCATGGTCACGGAATGAAAATTTGGGCGCTGAGCGAGCGGCATGTGGTCACAATGTCCTGGGGTCAGGGAATCGCCATTTATATGTACTTTCCAGTCAGCTTTCAGCAATCAAGGTCAAAGACCGGATTTGCTTAACGATTATGTCATGCACTCTGTAACTGCCATGATTCCCTTAGGTCGCAACACGGGGAACGGTTCCCTGAACCACTGCCCTGCCCAGCAACAGATAGCTCAGGGTCCGTTGCGGTCGTAGGTCAAGGAGTACCTGCATTCTGTTTTTGATCGCATTGATTTTCATTGATTGAAATTGAAATTTGGAAGTGGTGTTTCCCTTAAGGGATAAACCTTGCGAAACCGAACGCAAAACACAACGCGCATAAAAGAAAGGACAGCCGAAGTACGTGAATACAGAAAGGTAATAGTAAAAGATAAGGATAAAGAAAATAGAGTAAACAAGAAAAAATAGGATATTTGGACAAAACGTATGTAAATTAAATTGAAAAGAATTGACTGGTGGTAAAATAAGAATGGTAAAGTAAGAAAAGAAAAAGGAAGAAGAAGGGAGGAAGGAAAGAAGAAACAGGAAGAAGGAAAGGAAGTAAAGAAGAAAGGCAAGGGAAAGAGAAAAAGTAATTAAGACGTAAAAGATAATAGACTATAAATAATGGTTATATGAAAATGACAATTGGAGATTCTTAATGCTTGACTGTATTAACTTACCTTGTCATGATTGTAAAAAAATCTGTAAAATAAAGGTTTTCTTGCAAAAAAAGAAAAAGGAGAAGAAAATACAGCATTGAACTGGCAACAGCAAATGTTAACAGAATAACAGAGTTGGAAGGGACCTTGGAGGTCTTCTAGTCCAACCCCCTGCCCAGGCAGAAAGCCCTATACCATTTCAGACAGATGATTGTCCAATCTCTTCCTTAAGACTTCCAGTGTTGGAGCATTCACAACTTCTGAAGGCGAGTCGTTCCACCGATTGTTCTCACAGTCAGGAAATTTCTCCTTATTTCTAAATTGGTTTTCTCCTTTCCATCCTTCTTGTCCTGCCTTCAAGTGGCTTTGGAGAATAGGAAGACCCCCCCCCGTCTCTTCTTTGGGGCAGCCCCTGAGATGTTTCCAAATGTTGAATTTGAAAATGCTGTTTGTGGCTTGCTCTGAATCTTCTTGTGAGCCTTCACATGTGGCCTTTTGCCAAGGGCGGTCATATAATATTGGCCCACGAATGCTTATTTCAAAAGGTGCTGCGAACATCTCGCAACTGCTGAAGTGGATGCTGGTGGTGGCTTGCCAACAAGGCCACCTGGAGGTGGTTAAGCTCTTGGTGTTGGAACACAAAGCCGATCCTGACAGCTACGCCCTGAGAAAGAATGAGTTCCCGGTTCTTCGTCGATTGCCACTTTATGCTGCCATGCAAGCAGGTATGTGTGTGTGATTGTTGTTCTCTCTGGGACAAGTATTAGTATTGGTATTGGTATTGGTATTGGTATTGGTATTAGTATTAGTATTAGTATTAGTATTAGTATTAGTATTAGTATTAGTATTAGTATTAGTATGCCGCCCCTTTCCTGAGACTCAGGAGAGTCATCCAAGGTTTGATCCTGAATAAGGAAGTCCATATTACAGGTTGGCCTAACATTCAGTTCTAAGATCAGTGACAAGGCATTGAGGCAAAATCCAGGAGACTAGAATGTGGTAAGACCACTTTCTTAAAAATGGCATTCTCATAGCACTTTTGAATGTTGAATGCCTAACTATACATGTGGTTTTGCTGTCTATATTTTGCTAAGCAGTTTAAAAATATGTTATTTTACAGTAAAGTAACTCATTTCCCCTCAAATGTAATTATTATCAGTCAGATTTTTAAGCATCACGATTGTTTGATTTCTCAGCATTTCATATTATCTTAGGATAATAATACAGAAATAATTAAAATATTCATAGTAAATATTTAACTCATCTTTAACTGTAGCCCATATGTTAAACATCATCTAAAATTTACAATGTAAGAAATGTAACAGTTCTGATAAACAATTGGCAGAACAAATCTGTAAATCATTTGGCAATCAGAAAACATAATGAAAATTCCTTAATCTATCAACATATAGACCGCAATTTCAACTTAGAAACTGTTAATATTTTAAGTTGAGTCAAATTAAAAATGCTAGGGAATTCCTAGAAGCTCAGCATTCCGACGAATCATCCATCAATAAACACATATAGAAAAAATCATCTGTATTCAATTTAAAATATATACAATAAGCAAAAGTCAAGAAAGAAAGAAACATAGTCCAGAGACATATCGTCCCCAGCTGCCATAAGCAGGAATTAGCACCAGGTATACAATCTGAAAAGAAATAATATACTAATCAAGGAACTATCAAGGAGGAAACTATAATCCAATCAAAACTAGCAGGGCAAGCTACTGTGAGTAAAAATCCAAGAAATTTCACTCTCCCATACAATGATATTGCCTGGACTGAGATAAAAAACATCTTCAGGAAAAGAACTAAGCACACAGAACACAAAACCCCAAAGATCAGAATCATCAGGGAACCTATATCTACTAGCAGCAACTTGGTATTCACTGAGTTCAACTTTAGCCTGCTTCTTCCCATCCATATCTTGATATTCTCCAGATATTGGAATTGGACCAACTGCATTGCAAGGGGTGCCTTCTGTGGTAACGTGTAATTAAGCATCATCAGTCCTAGAGAATGCAGAATAACATAATTGGACAGAACCTTGGAGGTCTTCTAGTCCAGTGGTCGCCACCCTGTGGGCCCTGGCCCACTGATAGGCTGCCAGAAGATCTGAGTGGGCTGCCAGGGGTCTGCTCGGTCGGCAGGAGTGCCTGTAGTTCGGCCAGTGCTGCATCATAAGACCGACTGGCGCAGTGCTCAGAGGCCCAGAGATTGATTCGCAGGGCTCCGGGAGGCCTGGAGAGTGGCCCGTGGGATGCCGGGAGGCTTCTATTTCGGCTCATGGGCCGATCTATATCTGTCTGTCTTTGTCTCTCTCTCTCTGTCTCTTTCTCTCATTCTCTCTCTCTTTCTCATTCTCTCTCTCTCTCTCTCTGTGTCATTCTGTCTCTTTCTGTCTGTCTTTGTCTCTTATTCTTTCTCTCTCTATCTCTCATTCTCTATCTCTCTCATTCTCTCTTTCTCTCTCTCGATCTCTGTTTGTTATAATTTTTGTTATAATTAAATAAGCTTTTTAAATTTTGCTATTTATTTATTTTATTTATTTATTTTCAACCATTTATATACCGCCCTTCTCCCGAAGAATTCAAGGTGGTGAACAGCCAGATAAAATCACAGTCCGAAAACATTAAGAACAAATTAAAAATATTACACATTGGCCAGTTTTTTTAAAAAAATAGTGTTAAAACTTTACTAAACCCCCCCAAAATAATCAAATTAAAATCCAATTCAATAAAATATAATAAAAAGGGGGAAGCTAGGACAACCCGGCCTGAACAAATAGATGGGTTTTAAGGGCACAGCGAAAGATCTGGAGATCCTGGATTCTATGGGGGGAGTTCATTCCACAGGGTCGGAGCTGCCACAGAGAATGCACTGGCCTTGGGGGTCGCCATTCGACATTGTCTGGCTGATGGCACCCCGATAAGGCCCTCTCTGTGGGAGCATACTGGCCGGTGGGAGAAAATAGCTGGTAACAGGCGGTCCTGTAGATAACTAGGCCCTAAGCCATGGGGCTCTTTAAAGATGGTCACCAACACCTTGAAGCGCACTCGGAAGACCACAGAAACCAAGTGCAGCTTGCACAGGAGAGGGGTCATGTGAGAACAACCCCTTGCCCCCATAATTCCACACACGGCCACATTTTGGACCAACTGGAGTCTCCGGGTGCGACTCAAGGGGAGCCCCATGTAGAGAGCATTGCAATAGTCCAGGCGGGAAATGACGAGGGCTTGAGTGATCATGTGTAAGGAGTTCCAATCAAGGAAGGGGCGCAACTGGCAGATCAGATGAACCTGATAAAAAGCCCCCTGAGTCACGGCCACCATATGTTCTTCTAAGGACAGCTGTGCATCCAGGACACCCAAGTTGAGACCCCGTTAACCAATAGCCAGAGACGGTTTCAGCTGGCCATATTGGAACGCCGGAAGCCACAGCCATTTGGTCTTGGAAGGGTTGAGCCTAAGCCTGTTCCTCCCCATCCAGACCCGCACAGCCTCAAGACACTGGGACATTACTTCAAGGGCATCATTGCCTGGTCTGGCTATATTAAATAGGTGCCTTTTATATTAATAAAATTGAAGTTTCCTGACCATTATTTTACAAATGTATGTACCTTTTTTAAAAAAATCATATTGGTGGACTTCAGGATTTCAAATTGCGAATTTGGTGGTCCCTGAGATCAAAAAGGTTGGCAACCACTGTTCTAACCAATGCACCATCACAGCTCTTTTTGAAAGGTTCTAAGCTAACAGTGCAGGTGTGGACCCAATGCCTGGTTTCCTAGGGTGAAAAATTCAAATGGGGATAAAGGACCATTTGAGATGCCATTGTCACTATGTGCCAGACATTTGCTGCAGATTATGATGTAATGCAATGGTCGCCAATCTGTGGGCTACCAGAAAATCTGGGTGGGCCACAAGGGGTCAGCTCGGTTGGCAGGAGTGCCAACTCAGCCAGTGCGGTGCCCAAAGATCAACCAGCGCAGTGTCCAGAGGCCCGGAGATCGACCCCGCAGGGTGCCCGGAAGTCCATAATCCAGCCCATGGGGCACCTGGAGGCTTGTAATTTGGCCCGCAGGGCGCCCAGAGACTCGCAGATCAGTCCATGGGATGCCCAGAGATCGACCTGCGGGATGCCCGGAGACCCACAATTTGGCCCGCGGGGCACATGGAGGCCTACAGGTCGACCTGTGTGGCAGGGGTGCCCAGAGCTCAGTCAGGCTGGCGAGCAAGTGAGGAGGGGGGAGTGGAGCACCAGAGCGGTATATGTGTGTGGGGGGGTGCGTGTCTGTCTGTCTCTCCCTGTGTGTCTCATTCTCTTGCTCGCTCGCTCTCTGTGTGTATCTCTGTGTATGTCATTCTCTTTCTATGTATGTCTGTCTTTCTCTCTCTCTGTCATTCTCTCTGTCTGTCTCTCTGTCTCTCATTCTTTCTCTCTTTGTCTCTCTCTCTCGCTCTGTCTGTTTCATTCTCTCTCTCTCTCTCTCTTTTTGTTATAATTTTTGTTATAATTAAATAAGTTTTCTAAATTTTGTTATATTAAATAGGTGCCTTTTATATTACTAAAATGGAAATTCTCTCATCATTATTGTACAAATGTATGTACCTTTTTTTAAAAGAAGCATATTGGTGGGCTTCGGGATTTCAAATTATGAATTTGGTGGTCCCCGAGGTCAAAAAGGTTGGCGACCACTGATCTAGAGGGACTTACAGTGGGACTGCTCTTGCCAGGAAGGACTGTAAGAATATCAAGATGGGCCTTTAAGAGAGAAATGTCACTTCTCTCACTACAGACTCCTCTGTAGGAGGAAATTAAGCACAGCCATAAGCTCAAACTGACTTCAAATGGCTTGGCTGGAGCCAATCCACGACCAGGTTCTTCTGG
>JANHFO010003751.1:87076-102663 GCA_032468095.1 Pareas carinatus
GATCAATTTGAGTTTTTTTATTTTATTCCCTCATTTCATATTATCTGTACACCGCCCTGAGTCCTTCGGGAGAAGGGCGGTGTATAAATCCAATCAATCGATCAATCAATCAATCAATGGGGAAGCCGGATCTATTTAACCGCATTACTAACTTAACAGCTGAAGTGTTTCACTTAGCAACTGTGTGGCAAGAAAAGTCATTGGATGGAGCAAAACTGACTTAACAGCATACTTTTCAGGCTCAACTGTGGTTGTAAGTTGAGCACTGCCTATACTTAATGCGGTTCACATTTTAATAAGGACTTCATTTGTACCTAATAATTCTATTATATCAAAGTATTTGCTATTGTTGATTACGTAAGAACTATATACTGCTTTTATTACAGAAGGTTTATATAAGAATTTCATCTTACGTAAGAATTTTATTTGGGTCACCTTTCAATAAGCACTGACTGAATTTGCATTTCTCAAATCTTGTCGGGCAAAAGGAACCAGGACAACCTCATGAACAAAGCAGTTTCTTTATTGCTGATCACCTATTTACAAGAATCTCACCAGACTAACAGACTAAAACCAGCAAATAAAAGTTTCAAGAGACTGGCCTCTACTGCTTCTTCTCATAAAGCAACTATCATATAACTATCATATTTATTCAGACAATCATTTTATTGCTCCCCCTTTTTAATTTAGGCTTTATTTAATATTTTTAATATGTTTTTAGCGTCTATGTTGTTTGTGCTTTTAAGTTGCCTGTAAGCCGCCGTGAGTCCTTCGGGAGAAGGACGGGATATAAATAAAATTATCATCATCGTCATCATTATCATCATCATCATCATCATCATCATCATCATCAGCTGGGTTGCCTATTTACTCTCTTCAGCTGGTGATTCCCCCACAAATCAATCTACGAACTAGAATTCATGTTCTGTAAAGGGCAGAAGGAATAACCTTGAGCAACAGGAAGAAGAGTCTAACCAAGACAATAGTCGGATTTTAAAGAAATCCAAGTCGGTGGCAGAAATGTGATTTGAGAAGGCACCTTAACCATCAACTTCCCTCTCTTTATCTCCATGGGAAGTAGGGAGGGTCATATCTCATCCCTTTTATTTGAGCATTGTTCTGGCTGCAGCTTTTCTTCCTGTTCCTCTGGCTATCCTACTTATCAGATGTTGTGCATACAAAATCATAGTGTCCTCGGTCTCCTTGTCATAGTCCCTGGGGTGTCCCAAATAATTCCGTTAAGATTCAGACTGGCAAATTAATCATGCAATTTTAGTCTTTGGAATAATAATTGACAACCATAAAAAGGTGCATTTAAACTTTTTTTTTTTCAAAAACGGGAGAGGTGAAGGGAGAGACCAGTTGCAAAGAGATGTTCATGTTAAGTACCAGGGAAATCAGGGGACTCAGGCAGCTCACATGAGTATAAAGATTTATTGCAAGCTTAAGCTCTCTAAATGAATCCGACCAACTAGCGGTCAAGGAAAATGAGCAGGAGATAAGAAAGGCATTCAAGGTGGGCTCAACTTAGATCTCTTGTGGGCACACATGGACTCATGAATTATGACACATTTGACCCCGCACTGGTCATCTCCTACAGGTAACTTACTGACTTTCATTATTCCACTGCTCCCCTATGGTTCAAGGAGATGGGATGGAGATGACGGGACAACTTTGAAAAGTTCAAAATCTATGCTTGGATAACATCCTTATTAGGATCAAACTGACAATCAATCGATAAGAAGAATAGCGAGGTATTAAAAATAAGCTACAGGTTTTAATAAATTAAATTAGACCTTCTACCTAGCTAGCATTAGGTATTGTTGGTTATTTCAGGTCAGACTAGCTTTCACATTAGTAGCATCTGCTTTCCCACCTCTTTTAGGAGCTGCAGTGGTGCAGTGGTTGGAGTGCAGTACTGCCTTCTACATCTGTTAACAGTCGGCTGCCAGTAAGTTCAGCAGTTCAAGTCCCGCTAGCTCAAGGTTGACTCAGCCTTCCATCCTTCCGAGGTCGGTCAAAGGAGGACCCAGATTGTTGGGGGCGATATGCTGACTGTGTAAACTGCTTGGAGAGTGCTATAAAGTACTGTTAAGTGGCATATAAGTCTAACTGCTATTGCTATTGCTATTGTAGTTCCAGCTCATTTGATCTCATTTTATATGGGAAGAATTCTGACTGAATCTCAGCAATAGGGAATAGCTTTTCTATCCTTATGTCCTTAACCTTCTATATCAAGTAGGGAGAACGTTTGACTCTCAGGTTGGTGAACCACATCTTCTAGGACCTGGAGCCAGTTGATAGAGGAACTGGGAGTTGTAATTCAGCAACATTTGGAGTAAGAGCAAATGACCAAGTTGCTCTTCTCCAGTTCTACATGTTGTTCCTCCAGTTTCCTTCTTTCAATTTGGGTGGGTCAGTGCTCTACTATGATCTCATAGTAACAGTTGCTTATTTAGACAATAATTTAGACTGGATGGTAGATTTGAGGGATGCATTTGAATAGTTTAAATGCATGAGATCGATGCCCTTCAAATATCCAGCATCTGGTTTGCAAAGATGGATTGCCTTCAGTTATGTTTGTAGGCTTTAGACTCCTAACCAGCGTTAGAACCATCTTCCATGAGTTTGTCATCTTCCAAGGTGCATTTGGGATGGCAGCTTCTAGAATTCTTGGAGCTGCCTGGAGAGGACCAGTTTGCATAGATTGACCAATGGCCATCGTCCACAACTTTGAACAGTTAACTAACATACTTTTATTAGCCTATACTTGACAAAGTATATCTTACTTTTTTTGCATCCAGAACCAAAACCTTTTTTTAATTGATCCTGAATTCCAGTTAATATATGGAAAGGGGAAAAAAAGACAGCCTTTTCATAACAACCCCAAACTCAATTTCATTCCTTCTTAGTCTCAGCAACCAGAATGTTCTATATAAAACTGAGCAGATATATTGCTTTGATCAAGTGATTGATTTGCACTGTCATGTAACAGGTCCCAAGGAGCTATTTGAGCCTTCAAGTATCCGTCATAATTGAGCAACAGAGGAGAAGCCAAAGCGACAGCGTGCAATATCTCACCGACAAAGAAATACAAGGAATCATTGAGAAAACTCCAGTCAATGACATCAAGGACTATGAAGACATACAGTCTGGTATATATGCACGGAATAATTTTATCAGAGGCTAGGTGTACAGTACTCTTGGCAGCGGCCAAGTAGATTCTGCTCACAAACTGCACCCGTGTTTGCAAAATTGTAGTGGCAGGCTTTTTCTGGTGTTCACGAAACCCGACAGGTGGAGCTGCTATTGCATCATAGCTGCATGTTTCCCTGAAGGAAAGCGGCCAGGTTAGGCATTGTGATTTAAGGAATTCCTGGAGTGATTTGCATGAGGTGTTTTGATTATTTCAAGAAACAAGGGTGTTGTAAATGACAGACGAAGTAACAACGATGATATGCACCAGTGGCTCCCAACCGTTTGGGCACCAAGGGCCGGTTCCATGGAGAAAGATTTTTCCGCAGACCGAAGGGGCGTGGTTTTGCATGTCTCCTGCATCCTTTGGATGGGGCGTGGCTTGTTTGTGTGGCCCGATTGCTGACACGCCGCAGATGCCAGCAGTCCACAGACCGGAAGTTGGGGACCCCTGATATACATTGTTCAACATGTGGAAAACTCAAGAGGGCCAACCATCTAAAACAAAATATGAACAGCTTTCTTTGCCACAGTTGTTAAGAGGTCATTAACTTTCATTAACAGGGTCGTTAACTGAATCTGGCTTTGCTTGTGGGAAGCCAGTTGGGAAGGTTGCCCGTGGCAATCAGGTGGCAAACACATGCCTGTCACCAATACATGCCCACATATTGATCACATGACTGTAAGGATGCTACCGCGGTCGTAAAGGAGAGGGGCCAATCGTAAGTCACTTTTCTCATGGCCATTGAAATTTTAAACCGTCGCTAAATGAATGGCTTGTAAGTTGAGAACTGCCTGTAAATAAATTGCAAGTCGGTGGAATGCATTTCACCGTTTAGGAATACATTTGGAAACAATGTTCTTGGCTCCAGTGCAGATGGCATGGTGGAGCTTTGTACCCCGGAAAATAAAACCCTAGCCTGATTTTTCAGGATGTTCATAATAGAAGCCCTACCCCAAAAATAAGCCCTAGTTAAGATCGTCAACCAGACGGATGCATTTTGTATTGTGGTTCCCTCCAAAATAAGACCTAACTGGAAAATAAGCCCTAAGGTGTCTTTTGAAGCAAAAATTAATATAAAACTCGGTCTTATTTTCGAGGAAACATGCTATCTGTCTTTCTTTTGTATTTTTTTTCCAGTAATGTGGATGTACGCATCCCTCCCCTCTGATAACATCTACAGGCTTGTTCCTCTTTCCGCTCCAGCAGACTCTGTGTGTGGAAAGCTTAAGAGAATGAATGAATAAAAAAAAAGGTTCCTGTTCCAAAGAAACTTAAAGATATACTCCCAATTTTTGAACGGCAATCAAGAAAGAAGAGGTGAGGTTGACAAAAGGGGATTGCATCCCTAACCTGTGATATCTTCCTTCCCCCGCAGCCATAAATTTCCTGATAGAAACAGGGACTCTGATGCATTTCCCAGACACAAGCCGTGGGCTGAGGAACCTCTACTTCCTTGACCCGGTGTGGTTGTCTGAATGTCTGCAGAGCATCTTCAACGTCAAAAGCTCGAAGTCAATTGCCAAGAACGGCGTGATCAAAGCCGAGGACCTCCGAATGTTGATGATCGGGACGGGGTTTACCAAGGAAACCGAAGAGCAGTATTTCCAATTCCTTGCCAAGTTTGAAATTGCATTACCGATAGCTAACAACAGGTATACTGGTAATTGTCATCAGAGTGGAGTGACTTGAGATTTAAGGGAACCAAAACGGCATGAAGCGAAGTCCCTTCAGATTCTCTTCTTTTTTTCCTCTTTTTACGATTTGGTTATTTGCAGAGACACATCAGACTCAGAAAGCACAGAAAACCTTCTGCCCTTATCCAGTGTACTGGTAGTCCTTGACTTATGGCCACAATGGAGCCCAAAAGTTCAGTTGTTCAAGTGAGACATTTGTTCAGGGAATTTGCCCCATTTTACGACCATTCCTGCCACTGTTGTGAAGTGAATCACTGCAGTCGTTCAGTTAGTAACAGGGTTGTTAAGTCAATCTGGCTTCCCCACTGACTTTGCTTGTGGGAAGGTCGCAAAATTTGATCACATGACCCTGGGACATTGCAGCCGTCATAAATATGAGTCGGCTATCAAGTGTCTGAATTTTGATGGTGCAACGGTTGTAAGTGTGTAAAAGCAGTCCTAAGTCACTTTTGACTAAGTGGTGACTAAGTCACTTTTTTCAGCAGTGGTGTAACTTTTGAACAGTCACTAAATGAATTGCTGTAATTCAAGGACTATCTGTATTTGTGGAGACAAAGTTGAGGAGGGGGATTTCTCTAAACTCTTTCTAGAGAAGGAGAAATGCTCCCAAAGGTTTCCCAAAGGGCAGATTCTGCTTTAGGGGTGATAGTATCCCTACAGGTGGAGAGGGAGAGAAAGACACTCTAGAGAGTTATTTTTCCTTTGCAATTTAATGAGAGGTTTGAAAGCTAAAGAAATGGCAGGGATGATTGTATATGGTTGTCATTCTTCAGATTGTCAGCATGCAAGGAAGAACTTGCTGATATCAGCCGCATCATGATCTACTATTTCTTTCCGCCAAAATAGCAGATCACGTAGTGAATCATGCGGTTTATTTAGAATTAGGATTTGAATAATAGAGTTGGAAGGGACCTTGGAGGTCTTCTAGTCCAACCCCCTGGTCAGGCAGGAAACCCTTTACCATTTCAGATGGATGGTTGTTCAATCTCTTCTTAAAAACTCCCAGTGTTAGAGCAGTCGCAACCTCTGGAGGCCAGTTGTTCCGCTGATTAATTGTTCTCTCAGGAAATCTCTCCTTAATTCCAGATTGCTTCTCTCCTCGATTAGTTTCCATCCGTTGCTTCTTGTCCTGCCTGCAGGTGATTTGGAGAATGGCTTGACTCCCTCTTCTTTGTGGCAACCCCTGAGAGATTGGTACCCTGCTATCCTTCCTTCTTTTCATCCAATCCCAGTAACCGTTCTGTATATGTTTTATCCTCCTGTTCCCTAATCATCTTTGTTGCTTTACTATGCACTCTATCTAGAGTATCAATATCTTTTTTACATCATGACTGTATGCAGTATTCCGAGTGTTTTCTTGATCCCCGTCGGTTATAGTTTTCTGGAAAGAATTACTGACGTGGACCAAGGTACCACTGTATAGGGCTGTGGCTAGAATTTTTAAAACTCTTCTTGGAGAAAAATAAGCAGCAAAGTCGCTTCCATACTGTTGCCAAGAAAACTATCTAGACACGCTCGTGTGGTCATCAGAACTTGCTCTCAACTTTAACAGTTAAATGTTACTTTTGAAAAGGCACCATATAATCATTTCACCGGAAAGGAACCCGCTTAGACCCATGCACAAGAAGCCCGACTCTTTGACAGGGTGTTTTACAGCTAAGACATAGCGTGGCTTGGTTTCATGCAGGAATAATGTTCTCACTGATTTTATTATGGTTTGTTTTATGTGTGAACAAAGCCACCGTGGCATATTCAATAGACCGTAGTTTTGAAAATCCTGACCTAGAGGTCTTGCTGTCTATAAAATAGTGTGTCGCCTAGTGACAGACCTGCTAAAGTCCCTAGTCTGGGGTTGAAAGGCAAAAACGGAGCAGTTTGCTCCTTTTTGTGCTCAGAAAAAAAACAACAGGTGCCTTGTAAAAAAAGTCCAACTTCTACGTGGGCAAACCAGAATAATGCCCCATTACCATGTTGCATTTGGACTTTTTGAAGCCATTTGCCCTTTACTTTCTTATACACATTTACATTTTCCCATCCTTATCTCCCTGAGCGGTCACTTACTTTAGAGGCAAAGTTGCAACTAAAATGTATGTTCAGAGGTAACTGTACATAAGGGAAAAGGAGCAGCGATGCCTGAGATGATGTAGCCGGCAGGGGGGAACGGATATCCTTTTCTTCCTAGGTTTTTTTCTCTCTCCAAATCTCTTCAAGCCGTTTTCTGTCTGTTTTTCTGACAGTGGGAAACCGAGGGATGTTCCCCATTTTTTTGAGTACCGAATTCCCATTGGTGCAAACTATTTAAATTCTCCAGAAATAGAACAGGGAAGTTATGCATTTGGTAGCCTGTTGTCTTATTCGTATTGGGGAGACCTTCATGATTGTGATGGGCACTCAGTATAGACTCTAAATACTTCCCCATTCTTCGTGGCACCTGTTTGCATCATACCTTAAAAGGCAGGAAACACTGGGGAACCTAGTTGCGTCCAGATTTTGGGCACAACAGTCCCTTGCCATGAACCAATCTGGCCTGGGTTGGTAGGAACTGCAGTCCAAGCCTTCCTGGAGAATGATAGAATGTGCCATTATTGCAAAGGTCTGTTTTCCCTCACCTTCAACCCAATGCATCACATCTGGCTGTAGGGAGTGCCTCAAAAAAATCAAAATAAACTTTGCGCATGAAGCTGACACGTTAGCAGGTCTCTCTGCCAAGAAGATAGGGTATCAAGTCTTTGCAGAAGGGATTTAGAAAGAGTTGTGTTGGAGTTGCCTTTAAGAAATGGATTCTTCAGTGCTTCTATCGGGAGTTCCTCTGAATTATAAGTCAGAAGCTGCTCTAAACACCAGAAGCTGCTTAGTTTGAGGCTTTAAGGAACCACATTTTTTCCCCTCTACATTTGTTCTTCTCTCCTTCTCCTCTTTCCTTGCCAAACCAATCGCAGTAAGGAAGCAGATCGTTGGGTTTCCCATACCAACCCTTTTTCAGAGCCTTTTTGTTGGAACGAGGCTGCTGTTTATTGACACTGTTACTATGATTAGCTCTTTAGGATGGATCATCGGGCAATTAGTGTCTGGATTGTTGGACAAGCTGGTTTGCAACCCAGTAGAAAAACAATTGTCTGTTTTATCAGCCAAGAAACATACTGTATTTTGGAAACTCCTAACAGAGATAAATGTGCTAAAGATCTCAAGTTTAAGGGATATTCTGAGACCAAAGCTGACTGTTCCCTTGTCTCGGGATACATTATTCAGGACCATTGATCACAATTCATTCTGATTCTGAGAGTGGTGGCCAATTATTCAGTACAATGCATATAATGCAATTTTTCACCAGTATGCCTTTTTTCTGGAAGTGATTCCTGGTCTTAAAGGAAATCAAGATATTCTATTCCAGTGATGGCGAACCTTTTAGAGACCAAGTGCCCAAACTGCAACCCCAAAGCCACTTGTTTATCACAAAGTGCCAACATGACAACATCCGCTCCCCTGTGGCTGTTGGCATTCTGCCGGCACGCCCTGTGGCTGTCAGCTCCCCCCGTACCTGTTGGTTCCCCCTACAGTCATAAGTGCCCCCTGTGCTCCCCATGACTATCGGCAACCCCCATCACCACCCTGGAGCCATCAATGACCCTCCCGTGCCCCCCTCCCGTGGCCTACGGGAGCTTGCCGTGGGCCTTCCAGAGACCTGCCCTGGTCCCCGAGTGCCTGTCTGCTGCCTACCCATGCTTCTGCTGCCCACACATGGGCCTCTGTGGGCCTTCTGCAGCCTGCCGCAAGCCTTCCGGCTTCCTACCCCAACTTTTGCATCCCACTGTGAGCAATGCTCCCCTCCAACCTAACTCCTCTCCTCTCTCACCCTCGCCACAGACTCTGTGCTACATTTGAGCCGCCCTCCTTACCCCAGACGGGGGGGGAGGAAGCGTACCCATTGGGTTGCTGGGCAGAGGGGCGGGTGATGTCAGAAATGTCAACAGGGGTGCGTGGAGAGGGAGAGGGGAGCCCTGCATCCCACAGGCTTTCTAGTAAAGAAATCTGTGCTGGGGCGATGGCGTGGGTGCCCACAGAGGGGGCTCTGAGTGCCACCTCTGGCACACGTGCCATGGGTTCGTCACCACTGTTCTGTTCTGTTCTGTTCTGTTCTGTTCTGTTCTGTTCTATTCTACTTTTAAAGGACAGTTAAAATTTTAAAGACATTCATGTTCTATATTTTTGCACTTAGACTATCATAGTGAATAGGTTCTTCCTCTCTTTGTTGGCTTGTATCAGGGGATATATCTGGCTTTTTGGGATGGAGGCACCTGGTTATGAGGCACCTGGACATTAGCCTAACATGTCATCCAGCTCAGGTTCAAATCCCATCCAGGGTCTGCCTCGCTGATGAGAACTAATAAGCTTGAAAGGGCCATCCGAGACTCCCTTTCTTTCTTTGCCAGCTTGTCAAACGTCTTGCTTTTATAAAAAAGAATGTGCGGTCGTGAGCCGAGGCCTAGCTGTAACAGGAGTTAGCCCCATGTAGATGTTTTATCCAGCAAAGGAAAATGAGGTTCTGCTTTTGAAAACTGCATCTTGTAAAATCTGAATGTTTAACTGGATTTCAGTTACCTCCTGCCTCACCTGCTTCCTGCCAAGCCGGCCTTTGATGTTCATGGCTTACGGCAACAGACAACAAACACCATCCAAAGAGTGTTTAAGATGAGCTTTGTCCCTGTTGGGTTTTGGCAACGGTTTATAGCCCGGATGCTGATCAGTCTTGCAGAGATGGATCTTCAGGTATATGGAGGAAAGAACTTGAGCGTGTGATGAAAGGATGAACCACAACTTGTCTCGGCAAATGCCCTTCCTCGGTCTACAATGGAATGTATTGTTTCATCTAACTTTGTTCTTATGTCCTTTTTAGCAAGATTTATTGAAATAGATTAAAATACAAAACACCAAAATATTAAAGAACCCAAAATAAAAAAACACAACGAAAAAGATGTTAACTAAAAAAAAAGTGTCTTTTAAACACAGACACACAAACACACATACCCGGCGTAACTTCCTCCTTAGTTGAATGCTGATTAATATGATACAAAAATTTGGGTTTCCCACCCCTGGTGAAACAGACCAAAAACATTTTTTTGAAAAAAACTGTTATAGTGCTAAATCTACTTACATATTGTTAGCCTGTCGTTGATAAGCTATGTTTATAACAAAGTAGTTAACAGAAAAAGCAATTGTAATAAACATATTATATAAAAATGTGAAAGTAATTAGAATTGTGAGCAGTAATAAGAAAAAAGGAATTAACTATAGAAGAAGAAATCTTTGGGAAATTAGAATTGATAGGATCACATTTCCACAGTCTGCATCAGTATTTTCCCTTTTGCCAAATGGTTGTAGTCTGGAGCAGTGGTTACCAACCTTTTGAACCTCAGGGATCACAAAATTCAGAATTTTAAACCCCGCAGACCACTAATATTATTTTTTTTAACGATGCATACATTTGTAAAATAATGATCCGAGGACTTTCATTTTATTAATATAAAAGGCACCTATTTAATACAACAAAATTAAAAAAGCTTACTTAATTATAACAAAATCTTTCAAGGTTGTTTAATTGTAGCAAAATTATTAAAGTTAGTTTAATTATTGCAAAATAATTGAAGTTTCTTTAAATATTACACATTTTAGTGTGATATTTGTTCCTGTTTGAGAGAGACAGACAAAGAGACAGAATGAAACACAGACACACACAAAGAGAGAGAGAGAGAGAGACAGACAGAGAGAATGAGAGAGAGAGAGAATGAGACACACACACAGAGAGAATGAGAGACAGACAGACAGACTGACTGACATAGAGAGAGAGAGAGAGGCAGAGGGAGAGAGAGAAAGAGACAGAGAGACAGAGAGGAACCATACAACTATACAAAAAAATTCAAATAATCTCCAGATTTTCCTGTGGACCACCAAGATTTTCTCGCAGCACACTGGTGGGTCCTGACTCACAGGTTGGCGACCATGGCTCTGGAGGACAGAAATCAGGGTTTTCAGGAATATTGTGGAGGGGGGAGCCAAATTTGAGTGTGCTGATGGAGATGCCACTCATTTCAGTCTCTTACAACATATACTCATTCCCAGCCACATTTTTATTATTATTATTATTTTGGTCCAATCCCAAGGAGGGTATTTTGATGGCATCATGAGCCACCAAAATCGTCCTTTACAATTAGAGAATAGGGCTTTGTTTTTCTCTTCAAAGCAAAAGTGATTCAAGCATGTCTGTAATCAGAGTGTGTGTCTTGCGGAAGACATAATAGAAATACATTTGGCACTAGTTAATTCTAAGCACTTGATTACATTGGCATTAACTTCATGGGCAATCTGTGTAATTAGCCACACAATCTCGTTATCTTGTTATTATCTTGTCATCACTTCAAACTTTTCAGTTGATTTGTATCAGGCCCTGGGAATAATTCTGCATGACTTGGGGCCATAGTAGGCTCCTATAAACATAAAATTTTGACAAAAAGAAAAAAAGATTGAAAGTATTTCCCAGTAACACTACAGGGTGCGTTTTTGGTATCACCCCAAAACTAAGATTGCAAAACAGTGGTCTTCAGTTGCAAGGCGGCTGACTGACTGTAGGGTTAGAGAATGAGACAGATAGACAGACAGACAGACAGACAGACAGACAGACAGACAGACAGACAGACAGACACACACACACACACACACACACACGAACCATACAACTATACCAAAAAATTCAAATCTCCAGATTTTCTTGTGGACCACCAGGTTGGCAACCACTGCTCTAATACATTGGCTCCCAGCCTTTTGGCCACGAGGGACCGGTTCCATGGAGGGAGTTTTTTTCCGTGGACCGCAGGGGATGTTGCTTTGCATGCTGTCTGCATCCAGCCAATAGGGCTTGTCTTGTCTGCGCGGCCCGGTTGCTGGCATGCCCCGAACCGGTGCCGGTCCACAGACCGGGAATTGGGGACCCCTGCTCTAAGAGCAGACATGTCGTTTGGCTAGAAAGAAGACCGAATTCTTGACTTTACTGATTGGGCCAATTTTTTTTTCCCCTCTTCCTCTTCTAGTTCTTTGAAAACAAGAAGGCGACCAAGAACAGAAATAAAAGATCTGTGATCTACAGCTTTACAGGCACACAGAGAAACAGATGCAACACATTCCGGGTTAAAAGAAATCACACCATTTATTGGCAAGAAGGATTGTTTGTCTCCTTTGATGGAGGCTATCTGAGGTAAAAATGACAGAAAAGTCCTAAGTCAAACACCAAAGTAAGATGAAACTTTTAAAAAATGCCTCTCGTCATTTATATCTCTTGGTAAGCAGAGATATGAACTTGATATTTTTTTTTACAATCATGGTTAGAGTCATTGCAGACCCATGCGTATAAAATGGCTCAAGTTCCATGTCATCAGCTGCTTTGTTTTAACTAAATTGATGAGCAATTCTGTGCTGTTAGTTTTAACTATATGGAGTTTAGTGAAGATTTATCTCCAATAACCGTGAATACAATCGCAGCCTAAAAGAGCAAAACAAATGTTGTTCTATTGAGCCTTAGGACTGAAAATGTTTGACAATATACTTTGACTTATCACTTTAACAATCATTCAAGTTTATTATGGTGCTGAAAAAAAAAATCAACGTTGTTTCTCACACATATGACTCTTATAATTTCCCTGCAGTCACATGACCAAAATTTGGGCGCTTGGCAATCTATATGTACACATACAACAGTTGCAAGTCATTTGTTGCCTTCCCAGGGGCCTCTGACGAACAACGTCAATGGGGGAAGTTGGATTTCTTTAAGAAATTCGTGACTCATTTAATGACCATAGCAAAAAAAAAGTCATAAAATTGAGCAGGACAGACCTAATCACAGATGTTTTAGCCTCAATTGTGGTCATAAGCCGACGACTACCTGTATCTCTTGCCACTGCATGGCCTGAGAGAAACAAGAAGCTAGCTTCTTCTCTGGAGACCATCATAGACGATGATAGATTTTTTTTTTCTTTAAAATTCCTTATTGGCCAAATGTGATTTGACACACACAAGGAATTTGTCTCCGGTGCAAACAGCTCTCAGTGTGCATACAAGCAGCAAGTGATAAATCATGATCATAATCATAAAATGCAATCATCATAAATCATAAGATACAACACTCGGTGATAGTCACAGGATACTAAATAAGCAATCAACATACAACATAATAGGTTACTAAATAAAAACAATTAACATAAATCATGAGATACAAACAACAAAGTTATAGACATAAGAAACTAAGGTAATAGGAAAGATGAGAAAGATAATAGTAATAGTTTAAATAGAAGAGAATAGTTTTAATAGAAGAATAGAAGAGAATAGTTTTAATAGAAGAATAGAATAGTTTTAATAGAAGAATAGAATAGTTTTAATAGAATAGAATAGTTTTAATAGAAGAAGAAAAGAGAATAGTTTTAATAGAAGGATAATAGTAATGGAAGGCGACCTTGAAAAAAACAACTATTTTCTGTTTATCTGTTCCTTCCCCTCCTCCTCTTCTTTGTTACATTTTTCCCAAGGTCAGCTGTGGTCATCGAAACTCATTATTCTAAAATCCCACATTTTAGATTATAGTTTCCAAAAAAACTTCCTCAGATTTGGACATGCTGAAGGTCAAACATTTTTGAAGGCCAGAAAGCTCGGAGGCCAAAGTAGATATTTGTGTTCTGCTCACACAACTTTCATCTTGCCGCGACTTGCGGCTCTGCAACGTTTTCCTTTGTTTTTTCTGTTCTTTGAGATCAACCATTTTCTTAAGATAATGAGTTCTATTCTGATGCTGGAAATACAGTCCCCAACGGAGCGGTTTTCTCCAAACTTCTTAATCCTCAATGTGAATTGCTCCCCATATGTACCGTTTTGAGCCTGGTTCTGTTTGGGAGACGTTTGGGGCCTTGTGAAAGCAAACTCCTGCAGGTTGGAAAAGCTTTTCTCCACTGCCTTTCAAACACCGGACCTTCCATGCACAAATGCAAAATTTTAAACTTCTTTGACCCTCGAACAATGAAGAGCAGTTTACAGAGTTCATGCTGTGCATTCGCACAGAGGGTTGTATAAATAGTCTCCCACTGTTTTATTTCCAACTACCAACCTTTTCCCTTTTCTGATTATAAAAAAGAACCCTGTTGTTTTTCTGAAGTGGAAATTAAACCAGAGTGTTCAATTCCTAGGAATAATTCCAAGCAAATCGTAATTGCGGGGAGTGAAAAGGCAGGAGACAGTAGGTCTGTGAGAATCCTGGGGCTTATGCTACATCAGGGGTCCCCAAACTCCAGTCTGTGGACTGCTGACGGTCCGCGGCGGGTTAGGAACCAGTCCGCACAGCTGGGGGTGAGTCGAAGGCACTGATTCCATCTTCAGGCATGCAAACTAAGTGTGCCAACCCTGCTTGCAACTGGGAAGAGGGCAGGGCAGGGAAAAGCTACCTTTCCCCTTAAGCGCTGCGTCTCCAAGAGAATCCCTCTCTCATTTGCATCTTTTCCAATCCCGCTGAGCTTGTGCAGGGCTGAGTTGGTTGCTCTCTTTTTTGGGGAATGGTTTTCTCTGTACTTCCTCAACATGCTGGATCTTTGACTTGTTTTGCTGGAAGGCTGAGTTAGGATTGACTCTTCTCTTCTCCCCTCTTCCAGTGAAGATTTCTCTGTGTCTTCCAATTTTCCTCCTGAGCGGAAAAGGAAGGCCTCTTCCCATGAAGGTTTTTCTATGTCTTTATTCCTTTCCCATCCCCCACCCCCAACCCCATCCCAGTTTGTGGAAAAATTGTCTTCCGTGAAACCAGTTCCTGTTGCCAAAAAGGTTGGGGACCACTGTGCTAGATCATTATGTACATAACCTTTTGCACTTGAATGAAAGATGTAGATCTAATAAAACAAAATAAGTAGATTCTAGAGGACAGCAGAGGGTTTTTTTAGCTGCCAAGACTTGGTGGAAAAGCTGTTAGAAATAGACCCAATTCTCCTCCCTATCGATCAGTTTCTCAGTCTTCTTTCTCTTCGCTTTGTCCCCGGCAGTGTGGAATCCTCTGATGTGAATTGGAAGAAGAAGAAAAGTGGCGGCATTAAAATCATATGCCAGTCAGATGTGAGGGATTTTTCAGCCATGGCTTTCATCACCGATCATGTGAATTCTTTGATTGACCAATGGTTTCCTGGTAAGAAGGATTTCCACCTTTTAATGTACGCCATTGGGTACAATAAAGGGATACAATGACAACGAAGGTTATGTTGTCTTGCCTTGCCTTACCTTATCATTTCTGCTAGAATGGGGATGAAGTGGCCTAAGCTTGAAATATCATGTTATCCTTAGGGAGGGAGAACCCTGGCCAATCCTATTGCAAGAAACCATGATGTGATTTGATCTGTTTGGCTTGTTGTGTTGAATGAATCCACCTCATTCATTCACTTCATTCATTCATGGATTCAATTTATACGGCCGCCTATTCGCCATCTTAATGATGAGCTAAAAACATAAAGGGGGGGCTTGGTGACTCGGTGGCTAAGATCCTGAGCTTTTCGATCAGAAGGTCAACAGTTCGAATTCCTAGTGCCGCATAGCGGAGTGAGCTCTCGTCACTCGTCCCAGCTTCCGCCAACCTAGCAGTTCGAAAGCATGTAAAAATGCAAGTAGAAAAATAGGGACCACTT
>JANHFO010003751.1:170137-180148 GCA_032468095.1 Pareas carinatus
AGGAAGGAAGGAAGGAAGGAAGGAAGGAAGGAAGGAAGGAAGGAAGGAAGGAAGGAAGGAAGGAAGGAAGGAGAGGAAATAAGGGCTTCAGCCCAGATATGAAAGGGGATCTAAAAGAACCAAAGCCTAGAAGATGAAATTTCCAGCATATACATGCATAAATTGGAGACATTGGAATGGTAGGAAGGGATCATTTTTAGGTAAAATATTTTTTTAAAAAAAAGCTTTATGGCAATTCTTTGAAAGCTTAACAGTACATTGGCATGTCTATGTGAGTCTCGAGAGTAATTGTTTTTTAAAATAAGAAGATGGAAGGGCACTGTTCTTCTAAGTGAGTTTGTGGAGCAACGATGAGTATATCGGAAGGGTATAATCACTCAAGAAAGAGGCCATGGTTGCAACTTTAGGCAAAGCAGCCAGGAGAAGCAAGGACCAAGCAGCCAAAAATAACAAACCAAAAGAAAAAATTGAGACAAATTGACTTCTGGCTTAGAATTGTTTGAGAGCTGATGTTACCCACTAAGAATCCAACCTATGGCTCATTTCTGTGGTCTTGGTCGTTGACTTTCAAGCATTTCAGCAGCAAGTCAGCCTTGCCTTTTTCAGAGACCATTATCCAAACGCTTCTTATGCTGCTTCTACCATCTTTGCCAAGCTGCCTTCAGATGCGATTTCGCATGCAGCAAAGGGCAAATCCCCCACAAATGAAATACAAGATGTGGCAATCAGTGGCTTGACAATTTTCTTTAAACATAAAATTAAGATTCTCTGCAGTCGTGGTAGCTTGGAGAGCAGATGGGCAGCATCTGCTGAAATCTCGGAAGCCAGATGGAAAAGGAGAAGAAGATAGGATTGCAAATGGAATTTTGAAGGACTGCCACACAGTTTTGCTCTTCCCCGAATAAATGATGATAGGGAAAAAAAAGTTTATTCAAATGTAGAACCTGTAGTTTGCATAAGTCCATTTGTTTATTGCTTAAGACAGACATGCTAGAAGCTTGCCTATGTCAAGAACAGCAGTTTGACCAAGTATCATGCAACACCCCCTTGGTTAACTCTTACGTTATAGATATATTGTAAAATGTAGGTTAAAAACTGTCCCTTTTTAGTCTATTCTTTTTATTGCAAAGGTTGGTCAAAGACCGTAATGGCGCAATTTGGAGACAGATCACTTAAAAGAGGAAGGAGAAAAAACTTTTTCCATCTGCAGAGGAGGAATAAGGAGAAGACAATCAATTTCAAAAGGCACCCTTAAAACCCCACAGTTTTGAGCCCAAAGTAAACTGTAGAGAATAAATCAAGAGAATCTAGAGAAGTTTCAAAAACAAGGTTTCAGTCAGCAGACAGAGAGGGAGAAAGTTTAAGGCAAATCAAAAATTTCCCTTTGCAGATGTAAAACCCCATGGGTAGAGTAAGCCATGCTCAGTGGGGTAAACTGGAAATGGGGATTCCATGTCCTTAGAAGGAAAAGTTTAGTGGCTACAGCTGACAGGTTCTCAGGGGTTCTAAAAACAATGACAAAGGTGGATTCCCCAAAGTTCCGGCGACAAATGTCTATTACTGCTAAAAACACGATTCCCCTCCCCTCCAAAAAAAACTAATATAAATTTGAACTCTGTCCCCTCTGATGGCATCACCACTATGAGCTCTCCAGCCCTCAATCGTTGGAAAAGGAATATATTTAAAAAGAAGATTCACCCACTCACAATAAAGTGGCCCAACTTACTATTCTTGCAGTCTTTGGGGAGATGATCAAATATGATAAATAATAAATAAATAAATGCATAAATAATACTATATGCCCGGTTAGTGCTTCAAGTTTTCCATTTTCGACTCTTCTATCATTTCGAGAAAGTTTTTACTTGTGATTCGATGTGGTCCAGCTGACCGTTCCCGTGAGGAAACATATCTGTCCAATTTCAAATTTACAGATCTGAAAGCGGGGGAGAAACCTTAGCACCATTAGATTCAGAACTGTATTTTTCTTAAATAGTTTTTCAGTGTGAAAACATATATAATGACTGTGTGAAGATGAATGGAAAAAAGGGCTGGTTTTAATAGAAGCCTTTCGCTAATGGTCCTATTTCCATCTGTATCTCTAAAGAATGCATCACAGAAAGAACAAACTGGCTCTACAGTAGTTGGAATAAATTCAGAATTTAAGCTTGAAGGCTTAAAATCAAAGAACTGGGAAATACTGTAATAAACACACCCTAAAATTTGGAAGAAGAACTCAGTGGCATGAAAACACAATATGCAACAAAGGAGATTAAGAAGCAGCTCGTGTAACAAAGATTGATAAACTCTTACTCATCTGAGTACTTTACTCCACACTTGTGTTGAGTTATGCCAGCATGTCTCTAAACATGGATTTGCACTACTAAATAGATCATATTTCCCACATAGGACACCCTCTAAATCAGAGGTCTCCAACCTTGATCCCATTAAGGCTTGTGGACTTAATGGGAGCTTTGCTGGCTGAGGAATTCTGGGAGTTGAGGTCTACAGGCCTTAAAAAGACCTCTGATCTAAATCATGAGGCTGTATCCTCAAGAATTCTGAACCAGCACAAGGGTAACAGCTGAAAATTATAGGATGAGGCTTCTTCTATCCATATCTGGAAAGTACCAAGTGTGTGAAAGCTGAGGTCAACAACACCCAACTTCTGACTTAGCTTCCTTAATGGCGGCTGTATCTAAGAAGTATACTTTTTACTCTAATAGAAAAAAAATCCTCTGGCGCATCAGTTTACATAAATAGCAAAACAGCAGAACCCGAACATTGATCTTGTTTATACAGCATGCTAAGCATGACTTAGTGCCAGCCATGCTTACCAGATCTTATTCCGCCAACCGTTGTAGCGGCTTGCTGGCCAGCCCTTCCCATTTTGTTTTTAGACGTAACAACAACAGCAGCAAAACCAGTGGCTGTGTCTCCCCTGGTTTGTGTCCCTGATCCATCCCTCGCGTGCCTGTAGGGGCAAAAACAAAGCGAGTATAACAGCCGGGGTACTGCTGTAGAAGCTGGCTGTGTTTTAGGTCTGCTTTTGGGGACTTCGTGGCATTTTCTAAGAAATTAATGATGCTGTAGACCAACGACCCCCCCTCCAACCTTTTGGGCACCAGGGATTGGTTCCATGGAGAAAGGCTTTTCCGCGGACCAGAGGGGGCGTGGTTTTATGTGCTGCCTGCATCCCGCGAATGAGATTTAGCTTGTTTGAATGGACTGGTAGCTGCCATGCTGTGGACTGATACTGGTCTACAGACCAAGAGTTGGGAATCCCTGTCATAGACTATGCCTAGTGAGCTAATTTATGACAAATCAGCATGACGTCTCTTCATACTCCACGTACTTCACTTGCCTGAGCACGGATAGTATGTTCAACCAAATCATTCACGACATAGTATGCTGGGTGGATTAGGGCAACATCCCCCCAACCTTTTTGGTACCAGGGACCGGTGTTATGGAAGACAATTTTTCCATGGACCCTGGGACAGGGGGGAAGAGCAAACTAGATTTCACACAGGCACAGTTTGCAGTAGGATTTGTTCATCCGCCACTCACCGTCAGCTGTGTGGATCGGTTTCTAACAGGCTGTGGACCAGTACCGGTCTGTGGCCCAGGAGTCGGGAAGCCCTGGATTAGATCACCTGCAGTCTTCACTTCACAATGTGATAGTGAAGATACTAATCGAAGAGAAGATTGTAGTTCAGGGTTGAACTGTGGCGTCCTTGGTAGCTTCTAAGCTTGGTTGCTTTCTTGCAGATGGTAACAGCCCTAGTTCTTCTCTTTCCTCATCTCTGAGGCTGACATCAGAAAAAGACTTAGTCAGCGAAACTGGATGGCTGCAGTAAATTATTTATATTACAGAGCAAACCATGGTGGGAAATAGTCACTGTTAATCTCGCAGAGTCTAAGACCATCCAGAATTTGAATACCAGCAAATTATCATGTCTGGTTACACATCCTCAACATCTCATCTCAAGAGTGTGGAGCAATAGCAAAATAAGGCAGCATGAAGAAAACTTCAAAGAGTTTCTTCACAGAGACAGGGCAGATGAATGTGTAGTCAGTTGGACAGATCTGATAGCAGTCAGGCAGATCAATCCCCATATAAGAAGGGAAGAGAACGGATCCTTCCAGTAAGGTTTCTGAAACTATGGCACAATTTGAATTAGCTGGTGTCAATTCTTAAATAATTAGCATTGCACGAAAGGCTAGCCAGCAAAACTGCAAAGAGTTACAACTGCCGGGGAGCTACTGATGAAACCATGAATTGCTTCACAGTGTTTCCAAACGGTGCTTTTGGAAAATGTCTGTTAAACCTCAAGCATACAGCTGTTCTGCAACTTGCAGATCCGTTCAGCTATTGCTCTCCTGTAGGTGGCAGGCAGCAAAAAACTGATATGTCTGAAGGGTGCGAGGTTGGTGAGGATCTCTTTGGTGTCCCAAAGGTGCTTTTCAAAAGGTAACTGGACTTTCTTGCTTTTCTTTTTAAAAACATTTCACTTCCCATTCAAGAAGCTGAGTTGTCTTTTGAAAAGCACCTTTGGGGCAAACCTGTCCTGGATGACTGAGAATCTCCATTTACGGCTCTTTAGTGATTTTCTGTTTGTGGAAGAATCCGTGTGCTTTATTACAAGTCACAGATTCACCAAACGTATCAAAAGAAAAACAAAAGAAAACAATAAGCTAAGAGAACATGAGCAGGAATACAAAGCTAAGCTATGATGAAATAAAGTAAGAGAAAGACATCGGAATTCAATGCAAGGAACTACTATGCACAAGAGAAACCAAAATCAATCCAAAATGAATTCATCTTTAATAAGTCACAATCTTTACAGGCTGCATAAGCAAACTTCGCAAATGACTTGTGTTATTTTAAAGTTTTTAATCTGAAAGAAGATTTATATAGAATCCATCTGGTCATCGGAGAATGGTTTATGAGAGGTGTGAAGAACTCGCTATGTATAGGTCTATGTAAGTTATAATAGAGTAACAGAGAGATTCAATGTTCCCAGACTACAGGAACGGTTTTAAAACAACAACAACAGCAACAACACTGAATCCATTTCCAAGTTGCCCTTTGAAATGATATTTCCCTGTTATCCGTGTCAGGCGCAAAATGACATTTCCCTGTTATCAAGCGCAAGCAACCAAAACAACTCCGTTAGCAGGCCAACACAGTTTTGGTTATTGTTGATCACCTTTTTTACAAGAATTTTGCCAGACTGACTGCATTCCCTTGGGAACAAGCAGATCAAGCCTTCAATGATCTGCCTTTTCCTCCCACATAGCGGCTCCATTTTGGAATGCCTTTTTACTTGCCCTTCTCTTTAGCCGATGATCCAACCACAACCTCTGTGGCAAAATCAATCAATCAATCAAGATAATCAGGTGTAATGTGTGTCATAACGCAGTGCGAAGGAAAAGAAAGAAAGCTGGGCTAATGTCTGCCGGGGGGGAAAGAAAAAAATCATTGGGTTCCTCTTCTGTCCCATCTGATCTTTAAAGACTTCTACAACTTGGCTATGTTAAGCAGATATGAGAACAATTTGCCCTTTTGTTCTCCTATTTCCCTACTAAATAAAAACCACCTTCCTATATGAACTGAACAGAGCTCATTTTCTTCCTGACAGTTAAAATAATCAGTGGATTAACTTGCCTTCAGAAGTTGTAAATGCTCCAACACTGTGTTTTTTTTAAAGGGGTAGGACTAAGAAGACCTCCTAAATCCCTTCCAACTCTAGTTATTCTCCTTAAGCTGCAAACAGCAAAATAGCTTTCAATAGATTCTAGACGTGGGCAAATGACATGAATTTCTGGTCTTCCTCCAGGGATGGGAGACTGATAGGCTTCGTGTTGGGCTGTCCGCTGCCTCCTGGATGATGCTAATAATATCATATCAAAGATGACTGAATATTGGCAGAATCTTTTCCTTCCAACTTTGGGCATGGAGGCAAATTCTCAAAGGGTTTATAAAAAACTTTCAAACTAGTTATTGTGCTTTAATCACAACACCAAACCTCAGTTGATTAGCCACAGACTTCTGTAGATGCATCTTCGGCGTGTGGCCTATAATCACTTTCAGACAGAAATGTCTCTACCTGAA
Organism: Pareas carinatus; assembly: GCA_032468095.1. Classification (NCBI taxonomy): domain Eukaryota; kingdom Metazoa; phylum Chordata; class Lepidosauria; order Squamata; family Pareidae; genus Pareas; species Pareas carinatus. The sequence continues at coordinate 176,250 of JANHFO010003751.1, forward strand.
GATCTGAGAAACAAAAGCTGTAATCATTAACACCAAAAATGGAAGCTCTGCTACTGAGTTATGGGTCACTCTTATTTAGTCCTCCATTAAAAAACATTTTATGGTTATGTCTTTAATTGCTGTTAAATCCAACTTATGAAATTGGTGCTTCAGGAGTCGGGGTATGTGTGTCCCCAGAGGATCATGAGTCTGGGGAAGATCATCCTGTAGCCTTTTCCTGCTTGCTCAACTATGTTCAAGTAATCAGCAGTGTGATGGCTTCCTTTGCCTTTCAAGTTAACAAAAACATGACATTTTCTTGTTGGCTGGAAGCAGTTTTTAAAGTTTTGTAGGATATTCCAGAATGGACCATTTCCTGTCCGGCCTCCTCTGGAAAGAGGATTAAAGCTGCTGGCAGATTGATTAGATGGATATATCACTTTCCAAGCAATCCATCAATATTGGACTAGAGACTGCCATTTTCCAAAGTCACAAATTCATGTATTTACACAAATGGCAAATTCATGTAAATAAGTTGCTTACTTGTCCCGGATGTGGCTGACGGCTGACTCCCACATCTTCTATCTATGCAAATGGTTTTTAAAATGTGAAATAAGAAAGTGCTGCAGGCAGTTCTACAAAGGCCACACACACACCCTTCAATGGGAGGGTATGAGAAGGAAATCAACTCAAAATGGGCAGATCTGGTTTGGAATTTTGAACGTCCTGTGGTAGACGAAAGCTCAGAGTAATCAACATGCAGCTTTGACCAGCAATCAGCCACACACATCTCGAGAATAATAAGCAAGACATGAAGTCCATTTTCCTACTCATTTCAATTCCTTGATCATAGGTGCAGCGGTAACTGAAAACTAGCTCTCCTACCCATGGATGACTCAACCTAGACTATGGAGGAAGAAATCTGTGAGTAGAAATTTTAAATGCTTACTGAGATGGCAAGGATCTAATTCCAGTTGTGACAGTCTTTAACCTTAGTAAAGCCTTATTTGCTGGTTTTAAGAAGATGTTAAATAACATAATAACTCAACACTCCATAAGATTCCTCAGTCAGAGAATTATTTGCAGAACTGGTGGCAAAGGGGAGACTTTGATATAATCAAAGTCTTCCCTTTGATATAATCTCAGGAAACAAGCAGAAACCTTTCCCACTTAGGTTAACAAAAGTAATGGTTACTATCTTGGGGAGATATCAGTTAAAGATATCTTAAAGAACAGTTGGTTCTCAACAGAGAGCTTCATGAGAAGACCCAGGTTAGGGCTAATGCCTGCATGAGTTGGCCTTGGAGAGGAGGACACTACAACAATAGACCTTCCTTTCAGAAGAAACAGCAGGTTCTTCTGTTCACCTCGAACTCTTCAGCTGTTCAAACTGTACCTTAAAGGAGAGGACATGTAACAAGGAAAGCAGCTACAAAGATTATCTTCTCCAAGCCTCTCGTAAAACCCTAGCACGAACACTGCTGCAGGCAACAACTATGAAGGGAACATGCCTTAGCGTGTGTAGAATGCCAAAAACAGACTGTTAAACACTATTAATGTGCTGGACTACTATTTGAATCTAGTTAAGAGATTCTAATTCTGTAGCCAGGGGCCAAAGGGTGTGCCCGAACCGCCGTTAACACTGTACTTGGAAAGAAAATTCTGGAATTTTAGTGAAACGGTGTGAGAAAGATTGGATATTAAACGAGGGAGGGTAGAAAATCAAATTTTGCAAGGCAAAGGGTCTACAGAAAGCTTAAAGCCATGAATGGGTGGACGACACATACAGAAACCACTATCAACCTTAAAAGTGGGAGTAGGAATAAAAGCACAAGAAGTTACTTGGACCTTCATATATAAAGCATCTGACTTGAATATAGAATTTTAATTCTGAATGTCCTTGGATCTTCTCTGTTCCTAAAGCCAAGGATTTCAGACCATCCCATCTATCCCATTGCTACAAAAACTGCATGTAATGAAACGCGGAGAGTCCATGATATGCTCAGAAGGAGAAATCCAGTTGTTTTATTTTGCTTGCTAAGTCCTTTTTTTCCAGTGTGTTTGTGTGTGTGTGTGAAAGGGAAGTATGTTTGCTTTTTTATAAGGTTTGCTCTGCCTTAAACCAACAGCTTTCATTCTAATGATATTTTAGCAAATGCAAAAAAGGTTCACATGAACATTGAAGACTGTGATTATTGCTGGATTGTCAGATTTAATTCTCCACCATTCTTTTTTTTGTGGTTGCAAATTTTTATTAGATTATAATATGACATACAAGAGAAATATAAAAAGAAACAATGTAAAGGCAGGGAAGGAAGAGGGAAAAGAGAAAGTGAAGGGGGAAAAGGGGGGGAAGAAAAGAAAAGGGCATGGATTTCTTCCTTTGGTGCAGTAAAGTATAACAAACGAGTCACAACTTTTGACATTCACAACTCACTTGAACGATCACTTCTGTAGCAACACATCTACCTAATCAGTAAAACCCAAAATGAAAGTTTCATTCTTTCTATAAAAGATTTTATGCTACTCTCTTTAATCAAAACAGTCAATTTTGCCATGTCTGCTAAATCCATCATACTATTGTAGGAAACACGGTGACTTTCCAATTCTCCTCTAGTCTTCTGGGAGCTTTAAAGTAGTATCTATGGGAGGAGGAAGTCTCCTCTTAATTTATTCTTATAACAAGCCTGTGAGTTAGATTGGGTTGGAAGAATTCACCTAGTGAGCTCCATCATTAAGGGAGACGTAACTGGGATGTTCTGAAATTAGTCTGATGCTTTAACTGCGGCACCATTCTGACTCACACCTGTCCTCTGTGGCCACCAACTGTTGGACAAGGAGAAGAGATGTTGGACAAGGCAAAACCCACTCCCATACCAAATGCTACCGGGCCCCATTTCTTCCCAAAAGTTCATCTGAAGCACCCATAAGCCCGTTCTCCTCTATTGAGCCATCTTCCCACAAGTCCAAGCGACCGAGCTGGCATGGCATCTGAAATGAACGAGCCAGTCAGTCCCATGACTGGAATGGATTACAACGTTCTGTGAAAAAGTCTACTTGTAGATTAGTTGATGCAAAAACAAAAAACAAAAAAAACTTTCTCAGCCTGGACAAGAAAATTTTATGCTGGCAAAAAAATATATCCTCAGTCTGGACAGGAAATTTCAAGTTGGCTGATATGACTTGTATTAGAGTTCCATATATCTGCAGGGTATTAGGATGGGGAGAGGTATGTTAGCATCTGCAGATGGTTTAAGATTCTTCAAAAAAGGGTGTGCTCCTTTGACCTGAATGGGGGGGTCAAACTACTAGAGCTTGATCGACAGTTATTAGGAGACCTTGAGATCTCCTAAATGAACATCATAAAGATTAGAACTAAGCAACAGCCGGGCACAATGCAGTTAATGGTATGGATTTGGCCCTTCCGAGAATTATGTGATCTGATCTGGACAGAAGCAAATGCTGCCCAGTTTGACTCTCAGCAGGAATTTAAATTAAGATTTACGCTTCCCATTGATTAGTATAGAAAAAATGACTCGCCCGGGGCATCAAGGTCTCTGGGTTTGTAAATTGAACACACTTTGTGGACAATGAGGTCTCCCTTAAAAAAAAGAAAAAGGAGGAGGCCGTACCAAGATTCCTGTTGCTACCTCCTCTGCAAACTCAGACAAGTCAGACTTCCATCAGCTGTCAGGGCTTGTCTGTAACAATTCCCCATTTAAAGGCCTGGAATTGATCTGGGGGGAGAAGACTTGCAAAAGAGCAGAGTAGCTGTAGGGCCGATGCACACCCAGAACTCACAGCAAGTCAACCTCCATCTCAGCGGATTGAATCAGCTCAGATCATTAATCTGCCATTGTAGAATCACATTCAAGCAAAAACATGTCCGGTGCTGAACTCTAGAAGCACTAAAGGGAGAG
>JANHFO010003751.1:222659-233496 GCA_032468095.1 Pareas carinatus
TTATTCTCTCTCTCTCTCTCTCTGTCTGTCTCTTTCTCTGTGTGTGTGTCTCTCTCTGTCTCTCTCAAGTAGAAACAAATAGCACACTAAAATGTGTAAAACAAGCTTCAATTATTTTGTAATAATTAAATTAACTTTAATAATTTTGCTACAATTAAACCTTTAAAGATTTTGTTATGATTAAATAAGCACTTATGATTTTGTTATAATTAAATAAGCATTTTTATTTTGTTATTTTAAATAGGTGCCTTTTATATTAATATAAAATATAAAAATTCATATTGGCGGTCCTCGGGATTTCAAATTATGAATTTGATGGTCTCTGAAGTCAAAAAAGTTGGTGACCACTGCTCCAAAGCAACTGAAAACAGAACAAGAGGCAACAGGTGGAACGTAGTCAAGGAGAGAACCAACCTAGAACTAAGGGGAAATTTCCCGACAGAACAACTAATCAGTGGAACGACTTGCCTCCAGAAGTTGTGAATACTCCAACACTGAAAGTTTTTAAGGAGAGATTGGACAACCATCTGTCTGAAATAGCACAGTGTTTCCTGCCTGAGCAGGCGGTTGGAGTAGAAGACCTCTAAGGACACTTCCAGCTGTGTTATTCTAATGTATAACTCACCAGGGTCAACTTGCACTGGGACAATTCAATAATTGAAGCATTAAAAATAATTAAGAAATTATTTCAGTTTTTCTCATTTACATTTCATTTTGTCCCTCCTTCGGCATCCTTTCTTTAATGATTCTGTTTCACTATGACTTCAATATTAATGTAACTGTTGTTCTGTACGGGATGTCTGGCAGCGATTTGGCGGTGGCCCCATTCAAAACATTGCCTCTTACGGCTATTCCTACTGTTATGTTCCACTCCCTGTAGCTATGTGCCGAAAAGACATTGTTTCACTTATTAGCAATCCATGAAAATACATACCATTGTGACATTTGTCACTAGCGATGCATGAGCCACTCAGCCGATAAAATCCATCTTTACACCTGGAACAATTTCTCCCAGAGCTGTCACAACTTAAGCAGTTATCTTCACACCTGACAATAAAAGATAGCAATTTGGTAACTAGTGATACACATAATTTTAGTTTAAGGATGGGTGTGATTCACACATTGCTTTCATTGTGGTTTGGTCTGTAAGCCACCGTTGGCTGGGTTCATGCAACAAACTAAATCATAAACCAAGGCTTAATGGCTAGGTTTGTGCATACTAAGCCAAAAATAAGCCACATTATATAGTTCAGAGCCACGCTAGTTAATTTTTGCTTTTCATATTGAACCCAATCATTGTGGTTTATTCAAAAAAGCTAGGTTAGGCAAATTATATGTTACAGATTCCTAGACAAACAATGAACAAAGACTATGGATCCCCAGTTCATAATTCCACCTATTATTCTTCTATAAATTGCATATATTCATTTTTGTGAAGAGCGACATCTGGTGGTCACTGAAAATAGGAATGAAACATGCAGTTTCACATTTGTCCTTCAGTCCAGACTATGGCCATTGCAGGCAGATACCAATGATTTTATTAACAGTATGTCATTGACAACCAAATGGAGGTTTTTTTCCCTGAATTGCCCTCGTATCTGCAAGATTCTGTCAATGTAGTTTTACAAGTAGTCCTCGAATTAACAACTACAATGCAGCCCAACATATATGTTGGTAAGTGAAACATTTGTGAATATTGCCCCATTTTATGAACCTTTCTTGCTGCAATGATTAAGTGAACCACTGCAGTCGTTCATTTAGTAATATGGTTGTTAAATGAATCTGGTTTCCCCGTGGACTTTGCTTGTCAGACGGTCTCAAAAAGGCCTCACTTGATCCTGGAGTGCTGCAATCGTCGTAAGTATGAACCCCCTTTGCCAAGCATCTGAATGTTGATCATGTGACTACGGGAAGACTGCAATCTCGTAAATTGCAGTTTTCTAATGTATGTAATAAAAGTTCTGTATCTGCGAGTGTCTGTCCTTAAATGACAATTTTTATTTTTTCTATTGGCCAAGTGTGTTTGGACACCATTAATTTATCTCCGGTGTATATGCTCTATACTTACAGTACATACAAATTCAACTGAAAAATTGGGATTACAATCGTAAGATACATTTATAGTCATAAAGTACATTCATCATGTCATGTACATATAAGCTGCAATCGACCAAGTGCAATCTTAATCATAAAACGCATTAAAAAAAACCCAAGTGGAGGTTGTTGCTTTTTTGCAAATTGCCCTTGTATGAATATACCCCACCCCCGTCTACCTACAGCCTGAGACACTAGGGAGGGTTCCTTCTGAGCCTCTTTCTCCATCCCTTACGTAGTTGGTGGGCTCTGCTATCTCTTATCTGACCATTTCCTTTGCAGCCTCTCTTTACTCAGTTTCCCAAGCTCTTTCCCATGTACCATTTCACTACCCAATGACTGGAATTTCAATATCCAAATTTGCAAGCCAGGGACCGATTACGCTACTCAGGTTTTCTTCTTCTAGGAGTATCAGAAGAGCCATCTAGCTGAAAACGGGACTTTTTAGGTACAAAACCTGAGCTCTGGCCCCTGAGCTTTATCCTTTGTAGGGGGAAAAGATTTCATAATGGATCCCTTAGTAGCAGAGTGCCGCCCTCCACCTGAATCTTTTGTTCTGGAAGCAGATGTTGCAGGAAGTTAAGGAGGGCCCATATCAAATTGATGAGCAGGTGGGGAACTGGCAAGAAAGAAATCGGATTCCAAATGTGCAGAAGGAACTCCAAACGACCTTATTGTGGAACTATCTGAGAAGGTCAGGGTCTTGGTTGTCGTTTTTTCCTCCCTCTGTAAATCTCACAACATCAGACCCATTTTAAGACAGTCAAGATGGAAGATTTATGTTTGCAGCATGCCAGAGCAGATTGCTCAGCAAGGGCTCCAGCTCATTCCCAGACCTCTTTCCTAAAAGCCCCCATAACAGGCTGCCAAAGAAGATAATTACCTTCGGCAAACTCTAAACGGTAATGCGAGCCTCTCGTCATGGTAATAGCCTTCTCCGCATGTTGGGACACACCGCCACTCATGGAGCTTCTTGGCACACTGGAGACATTCTTCTTGGCTTGGCCCTAAGGATCATGGGAAAAACATGGCTCCCAGGTCAGGAAAGTTGCAGGTGCAAAGGGAGGTAGGGTAGGGAGAGGAAATGTATTTGTTTGTTTATTAAATTTATATGCCACCCATCTCACCCTGCAAAGCGATTCAGGGTAGGAGTCGCTAGATTCTTTAGAACTATGCAGAATTAGAACCTAGAGTAACAGAATTGGAAGGGACCTTGGAGGTCTTCTAGTCCAGTGGCCCCCAAACTTTTCGTCACCAGGGTCCAGTTCTATGGGAAAAGGTTTTTCCGTGGACCAGAGGGGGCGTGGTTTTGCATGCTGCCTGAATCTTGCGAATGGGACTTGGGCTTGTTTGCGTCGCCCGGTTGCTGGCAGGCCACGGCCCAGTGCTGGTCCACGGACTGGAGGTTGGGGACCCCTGTTCTAGTCCAAACCCCCACTCGGACAGAGACCCTGTAACATTCCAGTCTCTTTTTGAAAGCCTCCAGTGATGGAGCACCCACAACTTCTGAAGGCAAGCTATTCCATTGGTTTTGATGGCTCTCACTTTTAGGGAATTTCTCCTTCGCTCTAGGTTGCTTTGATGTGACTTTCTCATTTGCTACGCCTTGATAGGACTCTCTTTCTCATTGGTGGCCAAGAGGTATCCATTTGTGAGACATTTGTTCAGTAAAAAGAAGGTGGGTCAATGAACAGCCAAGGCATTTTTGGTGGGATAATATCAAAATGAAGTAGAAGCTAAAATCATTGCAGTTTTTTTTTCCAAATGGAAAAAAGAAGGCTTATTTAGTTTCCCATCTGCAGGCAAAAGAAACCCTTTGAATAGCTTCATTTCGCACCAAAGAATGGAATGAAAAGCTGGAAAGGGCTGAGCAGATTTGGAAAGCAGGGGTCAAGGGCTCCAGTGAGTAAAATGATGACACCAAGTAAAAAAGACCTCTGTCACACATATGGGCAGCGCCTCTGCCTCCTCCCCCTCCCCCTCCCCCTCCTTCTCCACCTTCTTCCATGTCTAGATCAAGCTTTAAACTTCCAGAATGAAGCCACCTTCCTGGCTTTGTCATTAATTTAATTTAATTTTATTAAATTTATATACCGCCCTCCTCCCAAAGGACTGGGGCGGTGAACAGCCATTAAAATACATACATATATACAAAAACTAAAAACCGAATAAAATGGAATGTTAAATAAGGCCCATAAAAATTTAAAAACATTAACATTTAAAAATCTAAACCCCAAAAATATAATAAGTAAAAAAACCAAATCCCAAATGCGGGGAGAAAATGGAAAATCAGGACAGCCCGGCCGGAACAAATAAGTCGGTTTTGAGGGCACGGCGAAATGCACGGAGGTCAGGAATTGTACGGATCTCCGGGGGGGAGTTCGTTCCACATGGTAGGAGCAGCCAAAAATAAACCATTGGCCAAAAATAAACCATTGTCAGTACAGGTTTTTGATAGTAGCTGACATACCAGCAGGTGGGCCAGTTCTTCACATTCACACACCATGTTGTTATCCACTAAGAGCCTTCACTTGCGCATATTGGTTTTACATTTAAGCACTCCAACCCTCAACCAATTCAGGTTCCTCCAAGGAGAAAAAGAGAGATCAGAGCCTTCAGCCATATCCTCCTTTGCTGCTATTCCTTGCTTGATGGTTTCTTTCCTCCATCTTCTAATTCGATTTTGTTCCTGTCTACCCTGCCATAAAGCTGTTACTAGATCTGAGTTGGCGGGCTTGGGGCATATGTCCGTTCAAAGGATGCTGAGGATCATTCTCTTGCTTGGTTCTCTTGAAATCCCCTCCTCCCTATATCATTCCTTCTTATTTCTCTTCTCCCTTACCTGCTAGTCATTGATTTAGATAAAGAAGTGCATCGAGAGATCTGGGTGATTGTTGATGTACCTGTACACGTCCTGCAGTCTGAGTGGCAGCCCTCACATTGCAGAGGTTCCTTTTTCAAATACATGCCTTGCTGACATCCTGAAATGCAGTTGTTGTCTAGGAGGCTAGACAGGAAAGCAGTGGAAAAGATTGGTAGCAAAAAAGGGAAAAAAAACATATTTTAGTACTGCGTGTAGTTTACAACCTAATACCAACAGGTCAATCTGTATTCATGGATGAGCTGAATCTGAATCTTAAGTGGGTTCTCCATTGCTCTTCAACTGGTTCATGAAGATGCTCATACCTAGACTGGCCTGTCATTACTTTAAGGGCTTCCTTGACTGACATTCTCTGCTCCAGATGCGCCAAGACTGGGATTTTCTGGTTCCCTAACCAGCATAGCGCATTTGAAGGATGCTAAATTAGGAAAAAGCTGCCTAAAAAGAGCCCTGATGGCACAGTGGTTAGAATGCAGTGCTGCAGATTAATTCTGTCGACTGCCAGCAGTTCGATCCTCACCGGCTCAAGGTTGACTCAGCATTCCATCCTTCCGAGGTCGGTCAAATGAGGACCCAGATTGTTAGGGGCAAGAGGTTGACTCTGTAAACCGCTAAGACAGGGCTGTTAAGCCCTGTGAAGTGGTATATAAGTTTAAGTGCTATAGCTATTAAGACAAAGCTGAAAAAAATGCCATATGTGTTCATGGTATGTGTGACTGACAGCTGACGCTCGTGACACACTACCTGTGTTTTTTTTAAGACGACAGGAATATGGCTAGCAAAATGTCACTAAGCTTAAAAGGCGAGCAAACAACAAAAGGGAACACTGTGCAGATTGCAACCAGGGGAAACCACTTCTCCTGATCCAGTGCCCTGGGTCATCTTTTGAAAACTTGCAATTTTTGACTGTTGCCCATGTGCCATTATTGAAGCAGCCACATCAGTCCAATTACTATTCTCTAAAGGAATTCTGCAAAGAAGCTTTGCGCCTCCTGATGAACAAATTGTTCACACCAACCTTCTGCTGTTCAACATTTATTTATTTTTTGCTTCATTTCTTTTCTTGGGAAAATGTATCCTTTTAGAGACCAAGTGCCCAAAACCGCAACCCAAAAGTCAGTTGTGTATCGCAAAGTGCCAACACAGCAACATGGACCCCTTCCGCACCCCATTGGTGATGCCCCCGCACCCCTTCGTCAACCTTTTAGACCTCAGGGACTACTATATTCATAATTTTAAATCCAGTGGATCTCTAATATGAATTTTTTAAAAATACATTTTTAAAATAATGATCAAAGATCTTCCATTTTATTAATATAAAAGGCACCTATATAATATAACAAAATTTAAAAAGCTTATTTAATTATAACAAAATCTGCTGGGCAGAAGGGTGGCTAAAGTGAAGAATGAGAAGGAGATGGGAGCCCTACATCCCTCTGACTTGCTACTAAAAATTGTGTTTTTTCTTTACTTGGCTGGGGCAATGGCGCAGATGCTGAGAGAGGGGACTCTGATTGCCGCCTCTGGCACCCGTGCCATAGGTTCGCCATCACTGTTCTAGCCCATCTTCCTCGTTTCATTTGCATTATTTGTTTTTGAAGGCAGCCAAATTAAGTTGGAGCCTTATTGCTGGGGTCATCAAGAAGCAACAGCTCCTGCTAAACTTGCAACAGCCCCTTGCTAAGTTCTAAAACATAGAATAAGAGAGTTGGAAGGGACCTTGTACATCTTCTAGTCCAAACCGCTGAACAAGCAGGAGATCCTATGTCATTCCAGACCAACGGCTATCCAATCTCTTCTTAAAAACCTCCAGTGATGGAGCCCCCACAACTTCTGAAGGCCAGCTGTTCCAATGGTTGATTATTTTAACTGTCAGGAAATTTCTCCTTAGTTCCAGGTTGCTTCTCTCCTTGATTAGCTTCCACCCATCATTTCTAGTCTTGCCTTCAGGTGATTTGGAAAATAGTTTGATTCCCCTGAACAGCAAGAGGGTCAGGGGCAAGTGCCCACTCCCCCAGCTTCCTTTAGACACTTCCTGCCAACCCCCAACAATAGAGGTCCTTGTCTCGCCCGCCTTCAAATGACTGAGTTGGCAAAGAAGGAGAAGTTTCCAAATGTCACCTGATCCAGCTTAGATCATTTTGCTCTTTTTTTAAAAAATCATATGTATTTAGAATGCAGGGGGAAAGGGTGGGTGCTGAAAGAATTTTCATTCCCCAAAATGTAAACATGGCCATTTATAGCTTATTAGCTTTCATCAGCGAGGCAGACCCTTGGTGGGATTCGAACCTGATGAAAGCTAATGGCTATTGGTCTTAGTTACTTTGATCAGATCAGGAAGTGCGGGAGCGTTGACATTTTCTTTCTTTGCCAGCTTGTTAAAGTTCTTGCTGTAATAAAAAAATGTGTCATCAAGCGACAGGCCTGCTAAACCATCTAGTCTGAGCCGAAAGGCAATGGAAGTAGTTTATTCCCTTCTGTAGTCAGAAAAAAACACACCAGGTGCCTCATAAAAAAAGAATGACAAGTATGTTAAGCCCGAGTTGCTTACTGGGAGTGGAGCTGAGTTGGTGGAGAGCTGAAATTGATGGCCATCTCTGGTCCGTTGATTAGCCAGGCTACAATCCTGCTTAGCTTCTAAGACCAGACCAGATCAGCCGAGGGCCACCAGCTGCTGAGAAAGACTCCCTCGCAGCAAATGAATATTTTGTAATTAGCTATGCCATCCTAAATAGCCATTTGCTGAGAATGCACATAATAGGTTTTTTCCCCCAAAACTTCTAAATGTACACACTGATCCAAAAAGTTAATTACTCCTACAATAAGCAATGCGTGGCCTGCCTTCATCCATCATCCGTTTCTCTCTTCCTCCTAGAAGCCACCTTGAGTGCCAACTATGCCCTCTCATCTGAAGAGAAGGAACAAATATATATATAGGAGCTGTCTGCCAAATTTCCCCTGCACCAATTTTCACTTGCTAAAATGAGTTCTGGAATGTCACTTTACATAGTGTGAAATCACACTTCCTTTATTTTACAGAAATTTGCTGTCCGATGCTGGGGATTGTCTATGAAAGCTTAAAACCATTTCCAAGTTTCTTGTTCAGAGAATTTCAGAAGGAAGGAAGGATGGAAGGAAGGAAGGAAGGAAGGAAGGGAGGGAGGGAGGGAGGGAGGGAGGGAGAAAGGAAAGGTCACTGGGTTGTAAGAACAATTTCTTATTTATAAAACAATCGGAGATTGCTCTCTGAAAATGCATGTAGTTCTTAACATTTGGCATATACTCTGGACAGCAGTACAAGTAACAAAACTACATCTTTTAAAAAAGGTTGTCAAGTCAGTACTGATTTTTAACAACTGCATAAACAGACCTTATTGAGACTTCCATGGGAGGCATGGTAAATTTGAGATGACGGCAGCAAAGATCAAGCAACAGGTCAGAAAACCGATTCCTTGGAACCTATCTGGATAAGGGGATGATGGAAGATCGCCCACATGTGCTCTGGATGGCTGTTCCACACAAGGAGGCTACATCATAGCAATTTCCCATAGATCTGAGTAGTGGGAGATCAGCCATCAGGCCCAGAAGCACACCAGAGACTTTGCAAGTCTCCTTTTCTAATCACTTTTGGAAATATCCAATTAACCTATTATCCTATTAAAGTTATTAACTGACAATCAATTACAATCAATTCCTTTGAGCATATAGAACAATCCCTAATTAAAATAATTAAAATGAAGAAAATGTATCTTCCTTTGCACAAACATCCTCTGGAATATTAAACTCTTACTAAAAAATCAAGGGTCAAAAAAGGGTTACATCCACTTGAGCTCACTTATCCCCTAGCCTAGAACCTCCATCTATGCCACTGTCAGGATGCAAATAACCAGATGCATTTGCTGAGTTCAAAGCATAGCAGTTTATTATTGTCTCTTATGCACAAGAATCTGGTCAACTAATGATCAAAACTAAACTGGTGTTAGATAAGAGTCAATGGAATTCACAGGAAGCTGGACTTGGGTCTCCTGCGGCTGCACAATGACTCCAAACTGATGACATGCTTAACCCCGCCTTCTAGGTCAGCCTGCCCTTCTCTTGCAGGCCTCTCCTTTGCCGGGGTATCGCACATTGTTCCCTATAGGCTTGAGCGATAAATCTTCTAAACGTATGGGTGACCCTGATCCTTCTTGCCTGATATCGTATGGAAATAAGCGAGGGGTCTCCATCTTCCTCTTCAAGGCCCGGGTGAAGAGCCATGTCTTCATGGCTCTTTTAAGCAATAGCAGAGTGGAGACCTTCCAGAGGCCAAGCCCTGCTAAACAGGAGACATGCCTCCAGGTCCTTGATAGACATCACGGTTCAATTGAAGGAAACGCCAATCCCGCAGGAGGAAATCAGCCAGGCCAAGTGTTGGTATATGAGCCGTGGTGGCGCAGTGGTTAAAGTGCAGTGTTACAGGCAAACTCTGCCCACAGCAGGAATTCGATCCTGACCCGTTCAAGCTTGACTCAGCTTTCCATCCTTCCGAGGTCAGTAAAATGAAAACACAGATTGTTGGGAGCAATGTGCTAACTCTGTAAACTGCTTAGAGGGCTGCAAATCACTATGAAGCAGTATATAAATCTAAGCACTGTTGCTAGTGCTGGGAGACAGGCAGTGCCTCAAATAACCAGGCGCTACGTCATGCAGTGCTATACAGGTAACAATCAGGAGCTTAAGTTGCATCTGGAAGCAAACTGGCAACTGGTGCAATTTGCAAAGCAAAAGTGTTACATGGTCAAATGGAGGCAGGATGTAATGAAAAATTAGGCCCTTAGATATTACGTGAAGATATGAATAATAGACAGAATCAATCAGAACTGTTGTTATAAAAAATACAAATAATATGAGAAACTAGAATTTATTAGAATGAAATGTAATTAAAAATAAATGTAAGTAATAATAGTAGTATATTATATCTTTACAAAGGTTTCTATGGGCAGAATTGATGGTATGAAGAAAAAAAGTGAATGTTATATAATGGTATAAATAATAGATAGAATTAATTAGAACTGTTACTAAATTTAAATGAAGTATGACTAAAGTTAAATTTAGGCAGAAATGAAAGATATGATTAAACTTAAATTGATGGTGTAAATACTATGTACCATGTAGGAAAAGAGGAAGAAAAACCTCTTTAAACAGACAGAAGAATATAGAAAATTAAAGGATGATTATGATGTACATTTATACTTCTAATGTGGAAATTTTACTTAGGATCTGTGATTGCTCTATTATTTGCCTGGTTGAAGGAACACCGTTGTTTTTGATATTCTTACATAAATAATGGGAAACAGAAGAATGTGGAAACTAAACCGATGAATAAGATGTATTTTCAGATTTTTATAGTTGAAACTTAAATTAGATATTGTGATTGTTTTCATTTCTATTATGGATGGAATATTGTGATACTAATATTTTTCATATTGAAACAAGTTGCAAGTAAAAGAATGTCCAAGCTGAACAAGATGTACACACAAACAGCTTGTTTGCTGGAAACGATGTCATTTTAATTAACATGGAAAAAATAAAAATGTTTATGGTTAAAAAGAAAAGAAAAATTAGGCCCTTAAGAGACAGCAACTTGTTGCACTGTTGTTAACACAATCAATGCAACAAAAACCTTCCTTTGGTTGATGACCCATCATTCGCATTGGTGCACAGGTAGTCTTCAGTTTACAAGAGTTTGCTTAGTGACCATTCAAAGTTACAGCGGCACAGAAAAATGTGACTTATGACCATTTTTCACATCTATCTATCTATCTATCTATCTATCTATCTATCTATCTATCTATCTATCTATCTATCTATCTATCTATCTAT